>JASTTN010007193.1:31399-46871 GCA_030324115.1 Sorex maritimensis | reverse complement strand
GGGAGCTGATCTCAGCCAGCCAGTCCTGATCAGTGGGCCAGAGGTCGCAGTTCTAACCCTTGTAGGGGCTTGGAGGTTCTGGGTGGGGGGGGGGGGTTGTGTGTTCCCCACTAACAAGATCTGCAGCTGTGTCTGAGGGCAGGAGTGGACAGCACACGGGCTGATTTCCCCGGCGAGGACAGTGCGCCCATCACCTCTCCATTTCCTGCTTGGAGAGTGAGTTTGTTTACCCCGGAGAGTCTTCATTCTGCAAGCCGGGGCTGATTCCTGTCCACGGGAGGGGGTCACGGAGCCACAGGCTGGCAGAGCAGCTGCAGATGTATGTCCTCCTTCAGAGAAGCCAAACGCATCCCTGAGAAAGGGCCCTTTCTGAACCCCACAGGAGAAACGCACCCAGCCAGGGAGCATCCCCACTCAGGGATTGTTGCACACAGGGACAGCTCCACCCAGGCAGTGTGCTCTGCTGCACGAATGTGACACCCATGGGCAGGCCCCATGCCATGCGTTGCTCCTTTCTGGCCCATGCACGGCCCGAGAGGATGCAGAGAGACATGCTATTTTGTCCTGGACATCATTTGCTACTCGAGGCAACTTAAACTTAAAAGTAAACACTAGCCCAATGGAATGCGGTTTTCATAAGAGATGCACCCTTTCAAAGGCCGACGTGCCTTTGTCCGCCATCCACCTTTAGGCGTTCATTTGGCAACTGCAGAGGGCATAATGTTCCAAGCTCGTGGTTCCTAAGAGGCTAAACTATCGCTAATTGCCCATCTTTTAGAAAGTATGAGCCTAACACCCAAGGACAGTAGAAACAAGGGCCAAGAGGACTGGTCCATGGAAGCCTGACGTAAGGGCTGGGGGAGAACACACAAACGAATCTCGGACCCTAGCAACTTGCTGCAGAGATGGCTCTGGACTTTGCAATAGGCCTTTATCACTGGGCCGCTTCAGCTGGGGACAGGTGCCGTCCCTCTGCCTGCCCTCTAGGAACCCTGGAAGCAGCCACCTTTTAGAACTCAGCAGAAAGCTCCAGGTATGGGTGGCGGTGGCAGGAAGCGCTAGGCCTCATGGAATAGGGGAGGAGTCGGTCCTTCTCCCCCCCACCCCCCCTGCCCCATGGGACTCTGAGAACATGCCCACACACGGCCACCGTATACTTAAGCTCTCCCACATGCCATAATCCAGAGACACACAAAAACGAATCTCAAACCAGATCAACTTGAGGCAGCGATCTCTCCAGACCCTAATTATTAAGATATTAGAATTTCGGTCCTTCCCCCCACCCCGATGGGACGCCGAGATGATGTCACATCCACCCAACATCTACTTAAGCTCCCAGGTGGCCACAATCCAGAGACACAGAGATGGATCTCGGACCTGAGCAACTTGCTGCAGCGATTTCTTCAGACCCTGATTATGAAAAACTTAGAATTCCTTGAGCGCACAGCGCTCTCTCGGCTGTGTGACATTATATTATATCCATAACAAGCAATACAAAACACATTGTCTAGCATTGCATTTTCGGCAGGTATGAGTGGTGGTAGGACTGGTCTTAAAGTATTGAAGGTAACTAAAGTAGAGAAAGAATATTTTGCAAATCATCTGCCATACAGGCACCGGGGGGGGGGGGACCTGGAGATTTTGGTGGTGGAAGGGACGGGTGTTTGACCGTATGATTCTCATGTTTGGTTCAAACATGAGATTTTTTTGTTACTGGAAAAAAAAAAGAAAGAAAGAGGGAAATGAAGAAGGATGACCCCTAGCTTTTTGTCATGAAAAAAAATGGGCAAACAGTGAAGTTAAAGACTAAGATGAGGAAAAATGGAGCAGGTACACTATCATAGGTATAGGAGCAAATACCAAGAAGGATATAGTTAAGAGTTAGAAACCTAGAAGGCTGCTAAGATCAATATCTTCAGGAATGGCTGAATAGGAGGAGAACCTCACCAGTGATGGGGCGGAGTGGGGTGGGATGGTAAAGATTCTCCACTCTGTATTTAAAGCTATTTGAATAGATAAGACAACCAAAGGAGGGTGCATACATAAAGTAGAAAAGTAAACAGACTAAGTCTAGAATTCTTTTTTATTTAGATACTGGGAATTTTAAAAAGAACTAAACAAGCAAGGTAACAAAAGCTACCTATAGAGTAAAGTGAACAACTGGAAAATGTGGGGTCCAAAATCCATCTACAGCTCTAAGATCCAGACTTTAAGTCTTGGTTGCCTCATCTACAAAATGTATACTTATTTTAAGAATTTTATAGGGTAAGTATGATTGTACATGTAGTTTCTACCAGAAAATATAGCCATAATGAGCATGTAATAAACTCTTTAGTAGTTGGCAAAACTTAGAGTGATCCTTATATGCATGAAGATTTTCATATTTGAATTAAGATAAGAAAAGGCATATGTGTTCAGATGTAAATAATATCTGAAGTCACATAAAATGGCAATGAGGATATTTACAGAAGAATATATTCAGTAGGTAACTGACCTCCATTTTAGAATATCATAAGTATATTTCTATGACTGTGCCCTCCAAATGACATGTATAATGAAAAGTTATTTCTAAATAATTTCAAAGCTTCTTAAAAAGGAGAGTAATGCATGTGAAGCTTTGGTAGAGAGAATGAACTGAGTATTTATAGTTTCTTGGTTTCATATATAATAAGTTACTCTAATTTTAGTTTAGTCTTCAAAAAGCATTATGATATAATACTAATATACTACACTTACTAATTGGTGTTATAACATTTTTTTCAAATTTTAGTACAAGAAATAGTTATGTTAGTTACATATTAATTTCTTAATTTAAAAATTATCACTCATATACAAAAGTCTGGGCTGGAGCAATAGCACAGCGGTAGGGCATTCGCCTTTCATGCAGCCGACCCATGTTCAATTCCTCCGCCCCTCTCGGAGAGCCCGGCAAGCTACCGAGAGTATCATGCCCGCAAGGCAGAGCCTGGCAAGCTACCCGTGGTGTATTGGATATGCCAAAAACAGTAACAATAAGCCTCACATTGAGAGACGTTACTGGTGCCCGCTCGAACAAATCGATGAACAACGGGATGACAGTGACAGTGATACAAAAATCTATGAATATTTTTATAATTTTCAAAAACACTACTGGATGATGGGTATTACTATCACTATCATGCAGAAATTAAACTTTAAGTTCAAATGCTTATACCAATTACTTCAAATGCATAGTTAGCAAATCAAGACAAAAAGACAAGACTACTGGGGTCAGAGAGTTAAAATGGGGAGGGCATTTGCCTTGCATGTGGCTGGCTCAGGTTTGATTCCTAGCACTGTAAGGGCAAAACTGACGCCTGTCATGGGGGCAAAAGTCAGCAAAATCAGCTAGGTCTCAAGTTAAGTTTCTAGAACTGAAACAGTTTCGGTTTCCCAGCAATGAAACAATGTATAACTAGCCAACCTGAACCCACCCAGCAAGTGGGCTCAGTCAATAAACTATGCCCCCATTCAAAATGCCCCAGAAATTGTCTTTTGTTAACCCTAAAAGAATGAGTAGCTTATGTAACCATGAGCTGCTATTGGAAACAATTGTTTAACTATTGCCTGACCACTGTTACCCTAGAAACTTGCCAGAACACTTTTGTTTGGTAACTAGGTCAGGTGTTTTTGAAACAATAAGGAGTATGCTTATGTAATCAAACCCTACATAAACTGCTTGCTGCCTGAAGTCGGGGTCGCTACCAAGAGACCACTCCATGGGTGAGATAGTTGACCCCAGTATACCGGAATAAAACTACTGCTTTTGCAAATAGATAGATAGATAGATAGATAGATAGATAGATAGATAGATAGATAGATAAAATAAAACATTAGAATTCCTAGAGTGTGTGGCCGCTCTTGCAGCCACACAACATTATATCCTATGCAAAACACATTGTCTCGCATTGCCTTTCTGGCAGGTATGAGTGGTGGTTGGACTGGACACAAATATCAAAGGTAACTAAAATAGAGAGTATTGTGCAAACTGCCACACAGGCAGGGGTAGATGTGGAATGGGAGGGTGGGCAAGGGGATTCTGGGGACTTTGGTGGTGGAAAACGTGCACTGGTGTAGGGATGGGTGCTTGATGACTGTGTGATCAGAGCTCAAACATGAAAGCTTTGTTACTGTACCTTACGGTGAATCAATTAAAATAAAGAAGTAAAAAGGGGCTGTGGGAGAGGGCAGCTGGGTTAGAGAAGGAGCCTCTATGACAAGGATAGTTGGAGGGATCACTTGGGACGGGAGATGCGGGCTGAAAGGAGGTAAAGGACCAAACGTGATGGCCTCTCGGTGTCTGTATGGCAAACCATAATGCCCAAACTGGGGGAGAGACAGAGACGGAGATAGAGACAGACAGAGAGACAGAGACAGGCAGAGAGAGAGACAGAGAAGAAAAGTACCTGCCATAGAGGCAGGCTGGGGAGGGGAGGGTGTGGCAGGAGGGAAGCTGGGGATACTGGTGAAGGGATGGGTGCTAGAACATTGTATGACTGAAACCCAATCACGAACAGCTTTGTAACTGTGTATCTCATGGTGATTCAGTAAAACAGTTTAAAGAATTAAAATAAAACACAGTGACGTTGGGCCTGGAGCAACAGCCCAGCAGGGAGAACACTTGCTGTGTGTGTGGCTGCTCTGGGTTCGATCCCGGCACCCAGCACGTTCCCCCAAGCCTCGCCCATAGTGGTCCCTGAGTGGAGATCCAGGAGTAAACCCTGAACACCACCGGGTGTGGCCTCCGACAAAACTAGCATGTTGGGGCCAAGGGGAACGGTGCAGGCCCTAAGACCTCCCCAATTCAGTCTCGAGCTCCTTGTGGTCCCCGAGCATCACGGTGACTCCATCCCACGCTTCAATGCCAGGGCCGGTACCCTCATGGCTCCCACGGGAGAACGGACCACAAATCACAGCACCGGCATCACGTGCTCAGGACGGACACAGCTGCAAAGCCGACAGCAAGAGGCACCCTCTCTGCTCCCAGCACATCCTGAGCCACACACAGACGCTCCTGAGCCCCTCCCTGAAGCACGAGAGCCCCCGCAGCGGTGAAGCAGCCACGGCCTGTGGGCTCCTCCGTGCTTCCCTGTCTGTCTCCCCCCAGAGATGAAAACGCGCAGGTGTGCCCCCAAGGGATGCTGAGAAGTGGAGTCCCGTTGCCCGGTCGCCGCCGCCCGGCACAGGCGTGTCTGGAAGAGCTGAGCCCGGCTGCGTCCAGCCCAGGCTCCCTTCCAGAGGGGTGGTGGGCACAAGTGACCTGCCATGTCCCCTGCCCGGATGCAGCCTGCGCCGTGTGTGCCCACTCCTGGCACAGGGCATTGCGGGTCAGTCTGCTGCTTGTCGCCGTCCAGGCAAAGGTGGTCCTCTCCCAGGATGCCCACCGGAAGTCAGCCTGGGAGGACAGCCACGCGGCAGCCGGGTCTGTGCGGAAGGAGGGCGGGGGGCAGGTCTGACCTGGGAAGCTCCCAGCTCAGCGCTTTGCGGCCGCCTGGTGCTCTCCATGCTTCTCAGCCTGCACGGTGACTTACTTGCAGCTTGGGGCCACACCTGGGGGTGCTCAGGCTTTCCTTCCAGCTCTGTGCTCAGGGATCCCTCCTGGCTGGGCTCGGGGGACCCTCCGGTGGCAGGGATAAAACCCAAGTGGGCTGCGTGCATGGCAAGCGCCCGCCCTGATTGGGCTAATATTTCTCTGGCCCCGTGTGCGTTGAGAAACAGCTGAGGCGGTTCTCCCCAGCAGTTCACCTTGGTCAGCTCACCAAGGGCTGACGGGTTTGATCTTTCTCTGTTTGTTTAACCCAAACGGCAGATGAGCTAGTGTGGAAAACCCCCCTCCCCGGGTCTGCTAGAACGTTCAGATTTGCTTTTGTCTGCACAGTCTCTGAGCAGCGATGAGCTCTGACTGACGCCTGAGGCTTCCCTTCAAGAGAGCTCTGAGCCGAAGGCAGCTAAAGCACCGCGTTTCTTGGGCCTGGGCCTGCGCGAGTAAGACTGCTCGGAATTTCCGCGAGACTTGCCGCTTTCTGGGAGGGGCGCGTGGGGCACAGGAGCAGTGCTCAGGCCCGACCCTAAGAATCCCGCACGGGAAACAAATGCAGGAACATGCGGGTATGAGCCATGCCTGCCCCGCCCATGTGACTCTTTTGTGCTTCCGAAGCGGGGGCTGGGGGTGGGGAGGAGTCTCTTCTGAAAGGTGTTCCAGCAAAAATCCACCGTCTGAGAACCCACTCCGGCGTTTGGGGATGGGCACCATCTCCCTCTGGCTGAGCCACGACACATGGGGGAGAAAAGGACAGCCCCATTTTCTCTGGCCCCTCACTCCCTTCCCAGGCATGGCCATGGAGGACGAGAGGTCGAGGCCACTTGCAGTGTGATGTGCAGTCTGTCCCATCACAGCTGCAACTTGGGTCAGGAGTGTGACACTGCCAGGCATCCTCCCGGGCACTGTGGGACTCAGTACGGCCACTCACAGCAAGGAGAGAAATGGACAAAAGTCCTATCCAAAGAGGTACGGCCATGGGGCTGGAGATAGTCCAGTGGGTAGGGCCCTGGGCTATCACACGGTCAGCTGGAGTTTGACCCCCGGCACCCACTGGGTCCCTCAAGCCCTGTCAGGAAGGATCTCTGAGCACAGAGCCTAGAGTAACGCCTGAGCAATGCTGGATGTGACCCAAAACCAAAAATCCCTAAAGACGCACAGCAGTGGGTGTATATCTGCATGTGTGAGTGTGTGAGCAAGTGTGCATGCACGCAAGTGAGTGCATGTGTGAGCATGCATGTGTAAGCATGTGAGCATGCCTGTGTGTGCATGCCTGTGTTTGCAGCTCTGCATGTGCACACTGAGCAAGTGTGACTGTGTGTGAGCTTGTGTGCATATGAGTGGTCATGAGTGCAGGGCTAAGCATGTGTGAGCATATATGAATGTGGGTGTGTGAGTGTGAATGTGTCTGTGTAAGCCTGTGTGCATGTGATTTAGTGTGTGTATGCATGTGTGAGCATGTGAATGTGTGTTTCTGGGAGTGTGAGGGTGCTTGTGTCTATGTTTGTGCATGTGTTTCTTTTCTTGCTTTTTGGATCACACCCGGCAATGTTCAGGAGTTACTCCCGGCTCATGCACTCAAGAATTACTCCCGGTGCTGCTCGGGGGACCTTGTGGGATGCTGGGAATCGAACCCAGGTTGGCCACGTGCAAGGCAAACGCCCTATCTGCTGTGCTATCGCTCCAGCCCAGTGTGCATATGTTTCTATGTGTGTGAATCCATATGAGCATGTGTGAATGTGTTTGAGCATATGTGTGAATGTATGTGAGCATATGTGTCTATGCGTGCGAGCACATGTATGAACATGTATGAATGCATGTGTGAGTGTGTGTGGGTTTGGGTGTCTGTGTTTGTGCATGTATATGAGTGTATATATGCATGTGTGAGCATGAGAATATGTGTGAGTATCTATGTATGTTTGTGCATGTGTATGTGCATGCCTGTGAGCATGTGAATATGTGTGTGTGAATGTGTAGGTGTAGGTGTGTGTCTGTGCATGTATGTCTCTGTGTGACAGTCCATGTGAACATATATGAGTGTCTGGAAGTGTGTGTCTTTATGTGCATGCATGTGCATACCAACAAGCGTCTCTCTGGAGGCTGAAACAAAACCCATTGGCCACGACATCCAGTAGCAAAGAGACCACCCAGGGAACCATCCCAGCTGCTTCTGAGGGCTCCACCTGCCACCACCTCTGCCATGCTGCGGATCATTCCTGGGGAGCCCTGTCCCCCTGCTGCACTCCATATTTCCTCAATACCCCCACCCCAGGTAAAGGGTCCCCCAGTGCCCGGGTCAATCAGGAGAGGCCGCCATTCCACGTGGGGGGACAAAGGCTTCTCTGTCCCAGGGAGGCGCAGTGCCAGGGGAGGGAGTGCAGGAAATGACTCAAGCAGCCCGGGTCAGCGGGGACACGGCCTCACACAGTTGAGCACCCTGGGAACTGCCCGGTGATGGGAGCCCAAGTGTCCCCGGGAGCCCGACACCAGCTTCCTCTGCAGATGTGCATCTGGGGAGAAGCAGGTGGGCACAGTGCCTGCGAGAACAAAGCTGGGATGCACCGGAGAAAGCATCAGAGTCTGACAGACAGAGGGACAGACATAACGCTGGGGCCCAACAAGGACACAAAGAAAAACACAGATGCCAGGACCTGAGCGTCCTGTGGCCAGCAGCCAGTACTGTCACCGCGCATAAGCTTTCTCCACGAGGAACCATTTTCTTGGCTTCCTGCAAACACTGGGAATGTTCTAGCACCTTCTTTGAGTTTCCACCCCAAGCCAAGCTCAGAGGCTCGGACCGGGAGCCTGGGACAGGGACTTGTGTCTCTCGGCTCTAGGACACGCTCATCACTGGCAGACACAGATGGAGAAACGTGGGTACCCGGCAATCCGACTCCTGGAAATGTACCCCAAGGCCCCAAAACACACAAATAAAAGATGCCTGCGCGGTGGTCCTCACTGAGACATGACTCACAGCAGGCAAGATCCGGAGACAGCTCAAGTGCCCATGAACTTGCTAGATGCAGAAGGTCGGATCCATAGACACAGTGTACAATGAATCGGTCATCAGAAAAGATGAAATCATTGATTTGCTGCTCCGTGGATGGCTCTGGGGAGCTAAGTGTTCGCGTCAGATGGAAACGGACAGACAGAACAATGTCTCTCGGATGTGGGGTAGGAAGAAACTGTAAAGAAACAACAAATGCCTGGAGGAACAGAAATGCAGAGCAGAAGAACTGGTGTTCCGGAGGCAACTTGTCACTGGGGTGGGGGTAGGAGGGGCTCAGTTAGGGAAGGGGACTCCAGGACAACGGGCAGGGGAAAGTACCTGACATAGAGGGCATCCTCGGGGGTGGGGCATGCAGAGCAACACTGGGGACACGGGTGGAGGGTCAGGGACCTCGGTGACAGGACGGGTGTTGGAACAGAGCATACTTGAAGCTTAACCGTGAATACCTTGGAAACATGACAGTTCATGGTGAGTCCATGAAATAAAAGCAAAGAAAGGAGACGTGGGTCCAAAGCCAGAGAGAGGAAAGACTCCCCTGGAGGGGAAATAAAGCAGAACACGCCACTGAGGGAACGAGTGAGCCAAGGGAGATGGAGCCGCTGAGAAAGATGCAAGCTCCCCTTCATCCTCAGCAGGTGACGAAGTTGGTGGGGCTCCATCCCTGTGGGGCGGGGACGAGAGGATGCCTCAGGCCCCCACCCCCACACCCGCCCTGGCTGCTTTCAGCACATGGAGTCTGAGGGACATAAACCCCAAGGAGGGGCATGCCCGAAGTGTCCCTTGCAGGAGGCCACAAGCCGAGGGCACTCAAACTCAGACAGAGAACGTCTCTCTGGAGGCTGGGTGGGGTCGGTGTGGTTCCTGGGGCAGTTCCCACAGGGAGCAGGAGGCCGTGCTGGAGGAAGACCATGGGTCGGGCAGACAGGGACCGTGCCAAGAGACACCCCTTGGTGGGAAGGAAATGCCGCCATCTTCTACATCACTGGGTTCCGTGACGCTTTCTACCACTCGCTGTCCACCCCCTGGTCCTTGCCACCCTCAGGGCTTTTGGGAGTTCCAGATGGGCTGGAGCACAGCAAGCACCCTGCCTGCACAGCGGGGAGGGTGTGTGCTTGGTACAGCACTGACCCGGGGGCCATGCCCAGCATCCCTTAGGGTCTCCCGAGCACTGCTGTAAGATACCATTGGCTTGTCTTTTTCTTGCCCCAGGGAGCTCAAGTTTGTTGGGTTACATCCATCACAGTGTTCCTGAGACACTCCCATTCCTTTGTTTACTGGAATATGGCTCTAACACGTATGGGCACAGGAAGACAGTTAATGCTATGCTTTTGTAACTTGGAGTTAATTGGCTCTGAATAGTAGTCACTCCTGGGCACTGGTTTTCTCGACTTAAGCCTGTTTCCCTTACTTCCAGGCACCCCAAAAGCAGGGTGCCGACGAGGGACTGGATGGACCCAGGGCAAGCTGTGAGCTACCCTGGCATCGAAATGGGCCAGGCCAAAGCACCGTAATACTTAACTATAAGTTAAGAGCATGGTCATGGACAAATTCTGTCATGATCCAAAAAGTAACAAGGTTACCTTGCTAGTCTGAGATCTATAGCAAGATCCACCCCCAGCACCACCCCCGGAAGAGCCATCCTCTAAGCTTAAAGTATCTCTTACTGTGTCCATACAAAATGATTAATATTATTAAGGAGTAGACTTAAGATGAATGCTAGACTAAGGGAAGGAGAAACGCACCCTAGATGGTATTTCACCCTTAGGTGGGTCATCTTGCTAAGTGATAATTTGTCCTAGAAGAAGCTTCCCCTAAGAGAAGAACTTTACCTTTTCCTATGCTCAATTGTTACCCAGACCCCTCATGATTTGGGATATAACTAAGGCTGTGAGTGTGGGCAGAGGGAGGAGGAAGAGGAATGGAGACGAGATTGGAATAAACTCCAATTGATACCGACCAGCCTGATCCTCGTTCCCTCCTTCGTTCACCCATCACCACCAGCCATCCCGGGGTGGGGAAAATGGCCCGAGACAACTGAACACAGGTGGCGAGAGAGAGTGCTCAGACTTCCATATTTATTTTTTTGAATACACATGCTGCCAGGAGGGATTTCTGAGCACAGAGCCCTGAGTGGAGACCCAGGAGTGATCCCCGAGGAGCACCGGGTGTGGTCCTGAGACAAAAGCAAGGAACATCCTCCCCTGTGGGCCAGAAGGCAGCAGGAGTGAGTGCTGGCCAGAGGTGGCTGCAGACAGAGGGCAGAGGTGTCCCTGGCACAGCGCAGAGACCTAGTCCTTTCTGCACACATGGGGCTCAGGAGACCCTTGGGGGATGCCAGGGATCAAACTTAGGTTGACCATGCGCAAGGTAAGGGCTGACTACCTCTCTAACCCCCGGAAGACACTATTTGATCACCTTAAAAATGAAACATAAAGAGCGCGGTGACACTATTTGATCACCTTAAAAGTGAAACATAAAGAGTGCGGTGCTGTCCCTGGCAGAGACCTCGAGGGCAGTCTCCAGAGGGAGAGGGCAGGTTCCCACCCCTCAAGTCCCAGCAGCTGCACTCACACCCCAACAGTGGCCGCCCATCGCCAGACGCCACCAACTCACGACTGAGCTCCACAGAGATGCCCAAATGCCCACAACATCAGGTCCACTGGTTGTTGTTTTGGGGGTTGGGGCTGAAATCTCCGGGATCTCTCAGACTGGGGGAGGCGCCCTTCCTGCCACTTACCCCAGTACTTCTGGAAGCCCTGCCAGCCACGCCCACGCCCTGCCAGCCACGCCCACGCCCTGCCAGCCACACCTGACAGTCACACCCATGCCCTAGCAGCCACACCCATGACCTGGGAGCCACACCCACTCCCTGACAGCCACACCCACTCCCTGACAGCCACACCCATGCCCTGGCAGCCATGCATACACCCTGGAAGCCACACCCACACTCTGGCAAGGAATCCACTCCCTGGCAGCCACACCTACGCCCCCCGGCAGCCACACCCACGCCCTGGCAGCCATACCACACCTCACCACCATTGCCATGTCAGCTCAGTGCCCTGGTCCATGGTTTGCACTTCCTCGAGTGCACGCCATCTCCTCACTCTGCAATACTGACATCCCAGGACGAGCACATCTGAAGGGATGGGAATATCACGTAGAAGCCAAGGAAGCAAAACTAAACTGTCAACACAGAAGCTTACAACACAAAAACCTCAAAAAGCAGCTTAGTCAGTCCCCAGACCAGGACCCCCTGTCCCCACGGTGAGACGCAACCATTCTCACAAATGTTCTCTCACAGAAGTATTTTGTGATCCTTCAGCGGTAACAAGTGAAAGAGCATAAATGACTGTGGGCCTGTTGTGGTGGCTGGCGCGAAAGGTGGTTGGGAAAATGTGGGCAAGAATAGAGGGAAGGGGACAGCGGTGGGGAGGGGGCTGGGGCAGGACTATTGAGCGCCTGTAACGAATCATCACGAACAACCCTGTCAAACATGGTGTTTAAATCACGCGGGGGAGGGGCTGGAGCAATAGCACAGCGGGTAGGGCGTTTGCCTTGCACGCGACTGACCCGGGTTCGATTCCCAGCATCCCATATGGTTCCCTGAGCACCGCCAGGAGTGATTCCTGAGTGCAGAGCCAGGAGTAACCCCTGTGCATCGCCAGGTGTGACCCAAAAAGCAAAAAAAAAAAAAATCACGCGGGGGGAAGAAGCGTGCTAACAGGGCTTTCCCACGGGCGCTTGCCTCGGCCCCGGGCACGCACGGCGTCCACACCCTTGCACGGATGCACAGAGCAGCACACCCGTCCCCCCTCATCTTCCCTCGCAGGCAGGCCAACCCCAAATGATGCGTGGGGCCAGCACCCCGACCCCACCAAGGCAGAGGGTGCGCGCTGCTGAGAGGCAGGCGGAGCTGCAATCCCCTCTCAGCCCCACACACACCTGCCTCCAAGGTGGAAGAAACCCCCACTGGAGAAGCAGAGTCCCCCTCTCTCTGTCTGTCGTCTGGCACACCCGATGGCGCTCTGGAAGCCAGCGGGGTGCCGGGAGGGGAAGCTGCACGCAGGCCCTGTCCCACTCAGCACCTCCCTCAAGCAGGATCCAGATGCAGGCTGGTGGCGTGCAGACACTGATTCCCACCAGGAATGGCATTTCTACCCGCCAGCATGACGGTCAGCTCCGGGCCTCAGCAGCCGGCTGCTCCTGGCACGCTTCCTTCTGTTCCGGGGTGTGACCTGCTGTTTGCAGTGTAGTGAGGGCACCAGCTCCCTGCCTCACACCACTTCCTCCTGGTGTGACTCTTTCTAGGGGAGGGATCAAGCTGGCCCTGGCCTGCGTGTCCACCCACAGGACACTCCCACTGGGTCCAGACAGCGCACACACGGCCAGGCCTACACTCCCCAAGGGCGGGTTCCACAATCCCTCGAGTGCGGGGTGCAGAGCAAGCACCCGCCTTGCAATCGTGTGGTTGTGAGTTCAGAGTCCAGCTCCCCCCATGCGTGCTGGAGAGTTCCAAGGCCTGCCCGCCCAGAGCCAGAGGCCATTCCTGGGTGCACCAGAAACCAGGGTGACCAAGCAGGATGGGTGCAGCTGTGGGCAGGTCCTGAAATGGAAAGAGGGTGTTTTCGAGCTCTGGGTTCTATAAGGGGAACAGAAAAGGAAATGGGGCGGGGAGAGAGCACACGTGTCCATATATGTATATGCATATTTATCTGCATATCAAACACAAATATATCCACAAATACATATACATATATACGCATGCATAGATCATAGATGCACATGCATTTACACATGTGTATACACCAACACACACCAACATATACATGTATACATACCTATGGTGCATATATACATAAGCATGCATATGTACACATGCACGCATGCACACACGCACATGCACATTATACACATACAAGGTTCCCTGACTTTGAAAGGACTGTGGGACAGCAGATGAGAGATTTCATACCTCGGGCATGATGCCAACAGACCGAGCAGAATAACAGGCAAAATGGCTTGAAGTTTTAAAGCTAAGAAGACAATCTCGTGCAGAGCATTAAGCAGCACATCTACGGATAATGAATAAAAGTCATTAAGAGCTGCCCTGAAGGACCCACATCAAAGAGCCTTGAGCATCTGGTGCAGTGCAGTTGGCATGGGCCAGGCTCGCCCCAGAGCAGTTTCCTGGTCCCAAATCCCTCAGAACACCGGGCTGGGCACAGGAGGATGGCTGTGGTAGCTCTCCCCTGCTACGGCCCTTGTTTACTCCCTGTCCCCACAATGCCACACGCCAGCGCCTGGCTTCAGCCAACAGCGGGGGCAGGACAGATCATGCGGTCAGCTCAGGGGGTGGTGGTTAACGTGGAGTCAGCGCAAGTTCACCTGTTTGCCCAAAGGAAACACCCTCAGCCCTCTCTCTGCCTCTCACAGCGCAACTTCCAGCAAACGAAGCCGTGGCAAGGGCACAGAGAAGTGCTTCCTTCTCGTCTAAAACTCTGATGCACCTAAGTAGCAGATGAGGAGTCATTGGTTGCTTATGGACCTTGATGGGGAGCAGAAATGTGCACCTCAAACACGTAGCTGGTAAGGAAATTGGTGATTTCATGACAGGAGGCTGGAAGCGTCCCTTAAGAGAATCTCCTGGGGCGGGGGGTGGGGGTTTGGGGGGAGATGAACTCACTGCAGAAGACAAGAACACCACAGACAGGAAGAGAGAAATATCAACTCTCCAGGTAACTGCAAACCAAGTGCAAGGAAATGTCAGAGGCACGCTCTGCATCTCAGTCAGCAGGGAAATGCCCGTCAGAACAACTGGGAAATCACCTCACCCCCTGAGTTCCACACAGCACAATCGCTGGAAACTGTCCTGGCCGGTGGGGGCAGAGATATGAGGAGAAAAGACCCCTCAATTGCTGAGAGTGGGAACTGCAGAAAACAGCAGGTAGACATGGCAAACAAGCATCCAGCCGCTCTATGCCTCGGCAATTATACTTCTGGCTCTCGATCACAAAAGACCCCAAATAATAATTTGAAAATATCTGTGCTCCCCTGTTCACTGCAGAACCATAGCCAAGATCTGACAGCAACCCCAGCGCCCACAAATAGATGAGTGGATTAAGGAAATTGGGCACTGTAAACAGAACCTCTATTTCCCGTCTGGCTGTAAGGTATCATACAATTTACTGTGTGGATGCAGTACAAGTGACAATTACCCCACTATGGCAAGCCAGCATTCAGAAATCAATTCAGAGGGCCAGGAAGATGGCCCAATGGGTAGAGCATATGCTCCCTAATTTGAGAGCCGGTACCATACAGTCCCCCCACACCCATACACTTCCAGGAGCAACTCTGGTTGTCCTGAGCACTGCTGGGTGTGAAGCCTATAAAATAAACCAGTTAAGGCGGCCCAGGGATGTGGCTCAGAGGCAAAGCAGCTCTCCTGAAGGCATGCAGTTATTTCCCGGCACACTCTGTGAGAGACCCCAGGGGCTCCATGTGAGCTATATATACACCCCACTATATATGCAAGGCACTCCACCAAGTCTCCAGGGCCTGCACACTGCAGCACCAATCAGAACAAGGCAGACGCAGAGGGAAATCTCAGTTTACTCGTCCTCTAGCAGCAGGGCGCTGAAGGAGGGCTCTTCAGAGACGCGTCGTAAAAAGCATTCCATGAAAAGCAGTGCTCATTCATACCAGAACACTGAAAGCTGACAGCAAGTCTCTGCACCCACCAGTACCTACCAAAAATAAACCAACCGAAACCCCTGCAGAGCTATGATGCTGTGTTTTATGCGGGGAAGTAGAGTTGATGGTGGGAATGTCTGTGAGTCAGCCAGCTGCGGACACTGACCAAAATGCCCATGGCGCCGCAAATTGCTGTCCAGGGAGTCAAGAGCGAAAGA
>JASTTN010007193.1:0-30999 GCA_030324115.1 Sorex maritimensis | reverse complement strand
GGGGCGCCGGCGGCAGCGGGGCTGGGGGCTACTCTGGGTCAGGGCTGCCGCACAAATCCTGGCAGGGCGCAATGACTGGGTCCTCAGAGGTAAACGTGATACTTCTGCAGAGGCAGGGAGAGGCGAGCACGCATGCGGACTGTCAGCAGGCTTGCCCAGGGAACCGAATGATCCTGGTTTTAATTAAGGTGAAGAATCCAGAAGGAAAAGAGGAGTGGGGGTGGGGAAGGAAGGGGCTGCGCGGGGGACAGGCAGAGAAGCCAAAGCAGCCATGAAGTCCCAATATCAAATGGTGCCCACACACACTTCTGATGGCAAGGGCTAAAGAAACGGGTTTGGATCACAACACAGGGGGGCTGGGGAAGAGGGGAAGGGTATGCAGAGTGGAGGGCGCTTGCCTTGCCTGTGGCTGACCAGAGTTTGGCCCCCAACACCCACTATGGTCCCCCAAACTTCACCAGTAGGGACCCATGAACACAGCTCCAGGAGCAAGCCCTGAGTGCCCCTGGGTATGGCCCAAAAACACAGAGAGAAAGGGTGAAAATAAAACCCAAAGCAGTGCTACTGCGGGGTTAGAACAGGGTCACATGCAGAAACTAGTACCCGTGAACCGGATCTACAGGGCAGGACCCAAACGCCATGGATGCGTGCACGCCCCTGTGCATCTCTGCGTGCGTGAATGCGTGCGCATGCCTGTGTGTCCCTGCGTCCCTTGGTGGGCATGTGCATGCGTGCCCTTGCATCCCCCTGCGTGCTCATCTATGCATCCCATGGGTACGTGTGTGCACCTGCGTCCCTGCACACATGCAGCTGGGTTGCCCTGCGTGCATCCCTGCCCCTGCAGCCTTGGTTCTCTGTCCCGTGTGTGCTTGTGCATGAATGCATTCAGGGCGCTGTGTGCACACGTTGTGCACTTGTGTCCCTGCATACACGCATCCGTGCGTCCCACATGCGCTTGTACATGAATGCATGCAGGGGCCAGTGTGTGTTGTGTGCACTTGCACCCCTGCATACACGCATCTGCTTCTATGTGCGTGGGCATCACTTATCCCCCAGCCTCGTATCCATGCGCCCCTGCGTGCGTTCGTATCCCTGACTCTGTGGCCTCACTTCCGTGTGCTCCTGCGTATGTGCATATCCCTGCCCCCACACGCTCGCAGTCGCACATCCCTGAGTGCTTGCATGCACACATATGCATTCCTGCCCCCACGGCCTCTAATCCGTGAACTCCTGCGTGCATAAGCTTCTCTGCCCCCCAGCCTCACATCCGTGAGCTCCTACGTGCGTGTGTGCGCATCCCTGCCCCCGCAGTCTTGTATTCGTGCACCTCTGCGTGCATGCGCATCCCTCCCCCGCCTGTGTGCACATCTATGCGTCCCTGCGCATCCGTGCGTCCCTGAGTGTGCATATCCCTGCCCTCGCGGCCTCGCATTCCTGTACCCATGCATGTGTGCACATCCCTGCCCCTTGGGCTCGCTTTTGTGGTTCCTGCATGTCTGCATATCCCTGCCCCCACCATCTCACATCTGTGCCTCTGTGTGTGCATGCGCACATAGGCATTCCTGCCTCATTTCCATTCACTCTGTATCCCTGCCCCAACAGTCTTGCATCCATGTGTCCCTGCGTGCTGAATGCTCATCCCTGCCCCATTGGCCTTGCATTTGTGCACCCCTGCATGCGTGCAGATCCCTGCACCCGCAGCCTCGCATCCGTGTGACCCTATGTGTGTGCACGCATCCCTGTCCCTGAGGCCTCGCATCTGCGTGTCCTGTATGCGTGCTAATGTCTGTGTGTAGTGTGTCCATACAGGAAACGACACCCAAAAGAAGAAAGAGACCGAGAGGAAGAGACATCTCGCCATCCCCCAGCGAGTTCTATTCGTGACCATCCAAGGATCAGTGAGCACGCGTCCCAGTGCCACTTGCACTAGATTCGCAGGGTGCCAACCACAGGGCATCAAGTGCATGGGTCAGGGATCTCTGAGCCCCTTGGATGGGGCTGTGGGTGCAGAGATCCTCACTTCTTGCATGCACGAAGAAGGCAGCAGGCAGGCGCGGGGTTCCCAGGACCCCCCAGTCAGAGGGAGCACTGGGACTCGCAGCAGGCATGGAGCCACGACTCTGTCCACTCCAGCCAGGACTTCTGTGTGCCCTAAGAGCCTCGGGCAAGGCTGGTCTGGGCAAAGCCCTGTGCAGAACTGAGCCCGAGAGGAGTTGCCAGTGCCGGTGCCTTAACATTCCACCGGCGTGCGCGCCTCCTCATAATGTTCTCCATTACCAGTTGGAAAACAAAAGTTCTAAGGGGTATTGTCGTCTTTTTGTCTCGGAGTGACAAAGAAACAGAACAGGGAAACAAACAAGGGGTGTCTGGGACGGAGAGCAGAAGGTGGGTAGAGAAGGGGGCAGGTCTAGGAGCTTGCTTGCAAAGATCGCAAATGCACCGGCCGGTCCCGGATGGCCAGAGCCCCTGGAAAGCCGTCTGTGCAAGCGGTGGCTCGAGCCACGGAGGCGCGTCCACGCAGCCCCATGCAATATTTCCGAGATGGTGGAGGTGCGCAGTTAATTAGCCTGCAGAGTTGCGTGGCTCTCTCAAAAGATCCTAGCAAGGGATTATTTCTGCACCCAGAGCGGAGAATAGAGGCTGGCCCGTAATGGGAATTCCGCAGACACCGTGCTCAGTGAACCAGAGAAAGCGAAGTTAAAGAAGCATTTAGGGCTTCAGAATGCCAGCGCTGGCAAGGATCTTTTTGTGGAAGGATTTAGGAGGAGGGGAAGGGTGAGCCTCAGTGCAGGCATTATTTCCTGATACAAAAAGGGAAAATGTGCATACAGTTGGTTGTAAAAAGCCAAAACTCCCAAGTCCCCTCGCCCCGCCCTCAGGACAGCGGCTGAAACACTTACCCGGACTCGGCAGCATGACTCTTCCTGGCTGCAGACCCCCGAGATCATTGTATAGCGTCTCTTGGGAACGGCCCCCAGCTTCTTCATCTGCTCATTCATGTGCGCCCCCCACCCCCCAAGTTCAACTTCTCGGCTGTGAGAACCAGGCAGGGGAGGGGCGGTACCCCACCATCCCCAAGGACTCCTTTCGGCAGGAGTAGAGTGGGGGAGGTACAGGGCTGAGCTGCTGCCCCCTTTTCCTCCCAGCCATACCCTCTCCCTAACCAGGGCCCAGAGCAGAGCCCGCTAAAGGTGCAGACTTGGTGCTCATAGCCCAGTCCAGCTGCTCAGCGGTAGGAGAGGCCGGCACAGACCTCCACACCACAGGCCTGCTGGGAACTAATCTGGCCCTGCTCACAGAGGAACATCAGCACATCAGCCATGCCACACGGAGCCAGGTCCCCACTCCCACCCTACCATGCCCCCCAACCTGCCCTCAGGCACACACCTGCTTAGACCTGCAATGGCTCCCGGGAGAAACTGGCTGCTCCCCACTTTCAAAAGGCAGTAAAACCACCTCTGTGGCCAAGAAGATGCGTGCTGGTTGGTTTGGGGGTGCCTGCAATGTCTTCTACTAAGCCAGCTGGGAGATGGGTAAAGGCATTTCCATGTGGCTGGTCACAGATGAATCCCTGGCACTACATGTGGCTCACACATGCATGCACAGATGAACACACAGGTACACACAGGCACACATGCATGCACACATATGCACACACAGGCATACACACATGCACACACATGCACACAAAGACATACACACATGCACACACACGCACACACAGGCATACAAACATGCACGCATGGACATACACACATGCAAACACAGGCATACATACATGCAAACACAGGCACATGCAGGCACACGCACAAACAGGCACACACATACACACACAGGCACATGCACACACAGGCACATACACAGGAACACATAGGCACACAGTCACACACACATGGGCACACACACAGACACACAGGAACAACACGGCCACACACATGCACACACACATGCATACACACCAGCACCGCCAACAACCCTTGCAAGAGTGACCCACGATCCTCTCCCCAGTGTTTCTTGTCAGTACAGATCTGCCACACTGAAGGCAGCCTGAGAGTCCCCTTGGTACACATCCACACAAACATGGCACACGGGATCAGGGGCGGGGAGGGAGACTGGCCTCTGCACCCCGGCCCGGCGCGCTCCTTCTCTACCACAAGAAAGGGCAAATGAACTCATCCGCACTCCGCTGTGAAAGGGTGCACTGGAGAGTGGCCTCTCTTCATTGTGTTGCTTCCAGACTATTCTTTGACCTCTGCTCTTTGTGACTGAAAATCTGTGATGCAGGGGCCAAACCCCTTTGGCTGCGTGGGTTCTGCATCCACCTCTGTCCACCCCCCTCTACTCCTTCCCTCGTTTCCATCGGGACCAGAGTCGGCTGCATTGGAAGCACCCCACAGCCTTTTGCCCACTCTGTGGCCACAGCTTCCTGGACCAGGGGTCAGTGTGCCTCCTTCCAACCATGCAGGGGCAGTGGCCTCACTGGCCCGGGCTCCTGCACCATGCACCGCTGCTTCCTCTCAGAGTGGCAGGAAACAGTGAACTAAACAGACGTGGCCACTGGCAGCCACAGCATTCTTTCTTACTGATTGTATGTGTCACCCCCCCCAACCTTTTTTATTTTTTAGCATACATGTCTCTGTCTGGGGGATTTGGCACTTACAAGAACATGGAGACAGAAAACAAGCTTCTTCTCAGATCTGTGTGACAAAAATAAATAAATAAATCAGAACCCTTGCTAAAGACAGCCAGGTGACCTGACATGCTGTTCTCTCTTTTCTTCCTTGTGATGTTCCAGTACTGGGGTCCCGGGGGTCCCCTTCCAGCCATACTCCCCTGGTTATGTGGTGATTTGCCCTGGCAATATAATGCTGCTTAAGGCTGCAGACATCCCCCCACACACACACACGGGGTCTAAATGAGCATATATCCTTGCGGTCTTTATGGCGACTTCTAAGTCCAAGAGACCTTCGTTTCCAATGCCCATGGAGTCCGTAGACTAAGAAGCTCTCCAACAGACTAACACCCAAGGACAGTAGAGACAAGGGCCAGGAGGATCACACCACAGCTTGGAAGCTGGCCTCACATGCTGGGGGAAAAGGCAGATGGGACAGAGAAGGGACCACTAAGTAAATGATGGTTGGAGAGATCACTTGGGATGGGAGATGCTGAAAGTAGACTAAGGACCAAACATGATAGCCTCTTAGTACCTGTATCGCAAACCATAACACCCAAAGGGAGGAAGAGAGTAGGAGGGGATGTGTCTGTCACAGAGGCAGAGGGTGGGAAGGCGTAGGGGTGCTTGGAGGGATACTGGGAACATTGGTGGTGGAGGATGGGCACTGGTGGAGGGGTGGGTACTCGATCATTGTATGACTGAAGTGTAATCATGAAAGTTTGTAAGTCTGTACATATATCTCACGGTGATTCAGTAAAAAAAAGAAGAAGCTTTCCAACACCTAAGACAATAACAACTGTAATGGAACACAGAAATGAATCAGAAAAAAAATGACAAAACACTGTGTACTGTGCAACTGTGCACCTAGGTCCGTTTGGGGGGGGTAGAAAGAGAGAAGGGGTGAGAAAGTGCCTGCCATAGAGGCAGACTAGGGGGTGGCAGGAGGGAAACTGGGGACACTGAAATATGTACTGGTGAAGGGATGGGGATTGGAACACTGTATGACTGAAACCCAATCATGAACAGCTTTGTGAGGGTCAATCTCACAGTGATTCAATTAAAAAAATTTCAAATTATGCTGTTTAGGGTTGGAATGAAAGTCAAGGGGTAAGAGCTGTCCTGGATGTGCCCTCTTCAATTCTGAATTTTGTACCCCAAACAATGCCAGGAGAGATGCCTGAGAGTGCCAAGCAGAAGCCCTTGGCACAGCCAGCTGTGGCCCTCAACTCCTGTCATAGAAGTAGATAAATGTTATTCACAATGCATTACTGTTTTCACAATGTTCCACCAGGAACCAGCTCACCATTTGAACATCTGGTGTGTAAACTGGACCGGGCAAGCCAACCATGCAAACAGTTGGGTCAAGACTAAGCGTTATGTAAGACATCCATGTTTGTCCAAATGATATCCACACTATCCTCCTTTCATACTCGGGACAATAACAGGGTGGGCTGAATCTAGTTGTCAATAAATACAAATAGGGTCAACTCGTATTATTCAACAAGAGGGACTCCAACACAGGTGTAAACAAAACTCCCATCCACGTGCGGTGCGCCCTTCAGCAGCATCTCAGGCCTGGATTCCCTGCCTGGCCCCCAGCTCCCCAGATGCGCCCCGAGTCTCCATTGCCCCACGTTTCCGTCGGGCCTCACCCACACCCCGACCGCCCCGGGGAGGCTCCGATTCTGCGGGACCCCGTGCCCGGCGCTCCATGGACGCGCCCAAGCCTTTTCGCTCTCCGCACCCTGCGCCCGACGGTCCCATGTGTGCATGTGGTGGGGGGGCGCAGGGGGTTCAAGCATGCGGGACCCCCAAGCCCCGAGTTCTGAGTCACGGCCACGTCACTAAGGGTATCCCAGAAGGAACGCTGGTTCCTAGGGACGTGCCGCACCGGCACACTCCTGCTCGGCGCTAGTCGACAGTTCAGGAGTGAATTCCTGCGACAGAAGAGGCCTGGCTTGCTGGCCAGCGCCTGGCGCTGCCCGCTGGCTGTTCCGCCGCAGACCCGCACCCGCCCGCACCTTGATCACCCCTTTCTGACCCCTCCAGCACACGGTGAGTGTCCACGGGAGGGACAGACACCCGGTACGGCTGGGATGTGGACCCCAGGATACAGAGGGGGGACCATGGGTCAGGGAAACGGGGTGAGCCTGAGGGAGGGAAGCCTAAGGGGGCGTGGCAGCCACAGAGGAGGGGTGTGGTAGCACCAGGATAGAACAAGGTGAGCCCAAAGCATACCAGGACCCAGAGAGATCCCAGAGAGTGTCCCGTGTATTTCCTTCTATGCTGTGGTCCCGAGTATCTCCGGGGGCAGTGGCTGGTACCGCCCAAACCCCGCCCCAAATCCTAAGAGGGATTCCAAGGGACCCTACTTTAAGGACGTGTGTCTTAAACACGCGCATCCCTTGGGTGCACCCCGCATTGCTCTGAGGATGCCAACCGTGCCCAGAGGAGGCCGCAGAGCGCAAGGGCACAAAGTTCCGAGTAATGGAGTGGGGGGGGTGGGGCGAAAGCCCAGCACGTGCAGGACCAACGGGCCGAAGCCTGACCCAGTACCAGGCTCGTGAGGCTCCCGGGGAAACTCTGATTCTGCGGGACCCCACGCCCGGGCGCCCCGTGGATGGGCCCAACCCTTTGCGCCTTTGGCTCCGTGCACCAGATGGTTCCATGTGCGCACATGGGGGGCGGGGGTGCGCGGGGAGGTTCCACCGTGCAGGACCCCCGAGTCCCAAGTTCTGACATCACGTGTCACGTCGCTGAGGATATCCCGGAAGGAACGCTGGGTCCTAGGGAGGCGCCGGACCGACACACTCCCGCTCGGACACTAGTCGCCAACGGGGGACGTCAATTCCTGTGACAGACGAGGCCTAGGTCGCTATCCAGTGCCTGGCACTGCCCGCTGCTCTTTTGCCACAGACCCGCACCAGCCCACAACTTGATCACCCCTTTCCGACCCCTCCAGCCCACGGTGAGTTCCCGGGGAGGGGTGGGGGAGGGGGCAGAGATGGGGGACCAAGGGTCAGGGAAACGGTGCCAGCCAGAGCTAGGAAGGACTCAGGGGAGGGGGCGTGGCAGCCCCAGGACAGAATGAGGGAGGATCCTCAAGGAGGAGGGTGGGGAGCCACAAGGGAGGAGGGTGGGGAGTCCCGAGGAAAATGATGGGACTCCCCAGGGAGGAGAAGGGGAATAGCTAGGGAGAGTGGAGAGACCCCAGGGAGGAGGGTGGGAAACAGCTACCGAGGAGGGTGGGAGTCCAGAGGGAGGAGTCCAGGGAGCCCCTAGGGAGCAGGGTGGGAATCCCCAGATAGGAGGTGTCTTCTGGGGACAGAACTTGCCTTTCATGACCCAAAATCGCTCCCGGGCTAAGGAGATGGGCCCCCAGACCCACCAGGAGGGACCCCTGAGGCCGACCTGGAGTCAGCCCTGGGCACCATGGTGTGGCCCCGAACTCGACCAAACAAGAAAATGTTTTTCGTGTGACCCACGGGGACCCCAAAGGTGGAGGAAGGGCCCCCACTGCACGGAGGGGCTGTGCGTCTCTGAGCTGCCAGGGTCTGAGTGTGGCCTGTGATCTGCAGAGCCCTGACCTGGGATGACACGGAGACCCTCCGACGTGCAATTCCACCAGGACCTGGGGACGCCGCGACCAGCCCAGGCGTCATGCACACGGGGCTACTGTCGGCCCAGTTACCTGGGGCAGCCTCAGCCCCACGCCCATTATCCCTACAACCCGCGGCCGTATCTCCACGGCCTGCCGACTTACTACCAACACCCGGGGCCCAGTGGCCAGCCCACGGGGTCCTATGGGCAGGGGGCTGGCTCCTATAGCCAGCCAGCCCCACACTCTGCCCAGGGCTACTATGGCCAGCGGGCTCGCTGCCAGGTCCCACAGTTAGTCCCCTCTGATGATCAGGGATGGCCCATTCGCCACCCTAACGACTGGTGCGAGGCCACGGTCTACTGTCCACGGAAAGCCCCATGCTTCCAGAGGGGCAGGCCTCACTGCCAGGCCTTGGTAGGCCAGAACACACGTCTTGGCCAGGCGGTGGCCACCGCCCCAGCCCAGAACGGGGCCCCAGTGACCCAGAAGGAGGCCCCAGCACCTAAGAAGGAGGCCCCAGCACCCCAGAAGGAGGCCCCAGAGCCCCAGAAGGAGGCCCCAGCACCTCAGAAGGAGGCCCCAGCACCCAAGAAGGAGGCCCTTCCGTCTAAGCTCCCAGCGGCAATGCCCGCCCCAGCTGCACCTGCAGCTGCAGGGGGTCCGACAGCCCCTGACCATGGTCACGCTGTGTCCACCAAGGACACGCAGGCCCCTGATAGTGACGTAGAGTCAATGGAAACAGAGTCCTGTGGGAGTAGTGTTCAGTCTATGGACACCGAATCCCAAGGGGAACCATTGAGCGATATGGAAGTAGATCCGCCCATTGTCCCCGTGACCCAGCCACGTGCCACGCTGGCTGCACCCCAGGGCCAGACCACCCACATCCAGGCCCCAGGGACATCAAATCAGTCCAAAAAGAGGAAATGGAACGGCCTTACAAAGCTGCAAGGCCCTCAAAGCAAGAGGCACCAGCCGGGTGCGGGACCGGGGCCAAGTGTCACCCAGGGCGCCCCTGGGCCTGCTCCCTGGATGCAGCTCTCGTCTGCGCTGAAGCCCCTGCCCCCAAGTGTGCCGGGGCCAAGTGGCACCCAGGGCGCCGCCGTGCCCATGCCAGCCTTTCAATTTGCACCTCTGCGGCAGCTCATGCCCCCCAATGTGCCGGGGCCAAGTGGCACCCAGGGCACCCATGTGCCAGTGCCAGCGTTTCAGTTTGCACTGCCGCGGCAGCTCGGGCCTCCCAACATGCGGGGGCTAAGGGGCACCCAGGGTGGGGCTCTGTCCGTGCCAGCCTTCCAGTTTGCACCTCCGAGGCAGCTCATTTCTCCCAACGTGCAGGGGCCACATGGTACCTAGGGTGCACCTGTGCCTGCACCTGCCACCCAGATCCCACAGTTGCCGCACCCTGTGCCGCCCTTTGTGCCTGCACCCCAGCAGGGCTTGAAAAGTGGTGCCACCCAGCGGGGGTGGCACCAGCGGCCACTTGTGGCTCCTGCAACTCTGAGGCAGCCTGTGTCAGCACCCCAGCAGGGCTCAACCAGTGCTGCCACCCAGAAAGGGTGGTACAAGCAGCCACTTGTGGCTCCTCCCAACCAGGTCCCACCTGCGTGGCACCGTATGTTCCCCTATGTGCCCACACCCCAGCAGGGCCTGGCCAGTGCCACGGGGCGAGCGTGGAGCCAGAATGCACGTGTCAGTCGTGCCAACCAGGTCCCACCTGTGTGGCACCGGATGCCCTCATATG
Source organism: Sorex maritimensis (assembly GCA_030324115.1). Lineage (NCBI taxonomy): Eukaryota > Metazoa > Chordata > Mammalia > Eulipotyphla > Soricidae > Sorex > Sorex maritimensis. The sequence goes on along the minus strand of JASTTN010007193.1, from coordinate 20,982 downwards.
TGCCCACACCCCAGCAGGGCAGAAGCAGCAAGGCAACCCGGTGGGCAAGGCACCAGCATTCACTCATCAATCGTGCCAACCAGGTCCCACCTGCATGGCAGCGTGTGCCCGCATGTGTGCCCGCACCCCAGCAGGGCTCAAGCAGTGGTGCCACCCAGCAGGCATGGCGCCGAAGGTCAGTTGTTGCCCCCTACGGGCAGCAGGGTCAGGGCGCCCCAGCCCAGAAATTGAAGCGCTAGGGGACGCTGGGCACAGGGGCTGCTGCCCCATGGGGTCCTCTGACCTGAGGCCTCACAGTCAGACACACCCCTCGGACCCCCAATCTAACAGGGCTCTCAGCACTCCCATTACCATCCAGAATGTTCCAGAAAGGTCTCCCCATGACCATCTGGTACCCGTCCCTGCTGCCCACCATAGACATGTGCTTTGCCCGACACCATCCGGGCCCCCACCCCGCCCTCCCGACCCTTCTCCCCGCTGTCCCATAGTTTTCTCCCTGAGTCACATGGATTTAACCTTGGTACGACACTGTCCTCAGAAGGGTACCGGAACTATGTCATCACCATTAAGAACAATAGCTGGCGACACTACTGAGATCACTACCTTTGATCAATTCCTGAGTGTGTGTGATTCACACGATGAAATATGTTCGCCTATAGTTTAACTTAGAAAATATGATAGCAGATTGTTTGTGATATAATAAAGTTGTTGCAAACTGCCTGGCCCTTCACTGTGCTTTTCTCTCCAAGCAGGTTAGGGGGCATCGCCCCGTCAGGGTGAGGGAGAGCAGGGAGGGGTCGGGTGCTCTGCAGTGCTCCCCATGCTGACGGGCTGAGATCTCGGCACGGCTCCCCTGTCCTCCATGCTAAGGGCCCTTGCCAATCGGTGAGACCCTCAGTTCCACTCAGCCCTGTTTCAGGCCAGGCCCCTTCCCCATCTGAAGCACCGCCGGGCCCTCCAGCTAAGCAACAGAACAGCTGTGGACCAGGGGCTGGGGGCTCAGCGGGGGCACCTGCATGGCAGAGACAGCCCTGGGCTCGTTCCCTGGGAGGCCAAACTCCAAACACCTCCAACACTGGGATGGAGACATAGGGGCTGGCCGGAGCCAGAGGACAGTGGGTGGGCATTGGCCTGGCACAAGGCCCTCCGGGCTCCATCCGCGGCATCCCGTACCTGCTCCCAGCCCCCAGGAGTAACTCCCGAGAGCAGAGTCAGAGGTGACCCTGAGCGGCACCGGGGCTGGTGCAAAGCTTGAAAGTTCATTGATCAGCTCATACAGGGGGCGCGGGGGGAGGGATCAGTAGGTGTTTTAAAGTCTCTGGGCCGCAGACAGCGGACCCCAGGGCTGCCCGCCTCTCTCTGAAGACAGCAGATTATTGCCCGACGTCAGCAGCCCGAGAAGCGCGGCCATTCCCACCCACGCTGCGGGCGCAGGGCTGACTGGGAGCCGGGGGTCGGGGGCTGGAGTCGGTGTGGAGACATCAAACCCAGGGGCTGGGGGGGACTCAAGGGGGTGACTGTGAGTGCGGCACAGCCACGGCTCAACCTGACCCCGACGGAACCTGAGCGTCACCTGCAGACTGGACACGCCACCTCCTGAAGCGGCCGGCTCCTCCAGGACAAGCAGCCAGTGGGCCTCTGTCCTTCCCTCCGGGACCCGGGCAGGGACATGGCTCTTAGGTGGGCTCACACAGGAAGGGACATGGGTCAGACATTGGGTCACACAAGTAGGGTCACCGGGGCTCTGAGATAGGTCAACAGGCAGGAACACAGGACATTGAGGTTGGGTCACACAGGTAGGAACACAGGACTTTGAGGTGGGGTCACACAGGTAGGAACACAGGACTTTGAGTTGGAGTCACATAGGTAGGAACACAGGACTTTGAGGTGGGGTCACACAGGCAAGGACACGGAATCTGAGGTGGGGTCACATGTCCAGGGACAAAGGACTCTGAGGTGGGGTCACACAGGCAAGGACACAGGACTCTCAGGTGGCGTCACACGGGCTGGGATACAGCTCTGAAGTGGGATCACACATGTAGAGACATGGGACTCACATGGAGTTACAGAGGCAGGCACAGGGCTCTGAGGTGGGGGTAACACAAACAGGATCACAGAATTCTGAGGTAGGGTCACACAAGCAGGGACACAGGACTCTGAAGTTAGTTCACAGAAGAGGTGAGGTCACTAAAGCTGGGACATGGGATTGTGAGGTGGGGTCCTTTGGATAGGGCAGAACGGTTCACGATGTGTTGCAACAAATTGGGAAGGTCTTCTCAGGGTCACACAAGTAGAAACAAGGGCACTGAGGTGGGTCACAAAAGCAGGGACAGATCTCTGAGGTGGGTCTCATGGACAGAGATGGAGTTCTCTGTGGAGTCCCACAGGCAGAGAAGGGGCTCGGAGGTGGCGTCACACAGCAGCTGTGAAGAAGCTGTGAAGAGGCTGGGACAGGAATCTGTGAGCAGAGGTCACACAGGGAGGGCAGGGGCTGTCAGCTGAGGTCACACAGGGACCACAGGGGCTGTGAGATGAGGTCACATGGGCAGAGACACGGGGCTCTGAGGTGAATCAAACAGTGAGGAAGAGGGCCCCTGACTTGAGGTCATAAAAAGATACAAAGTCCCTGATGTGACGTCATGATGGGCAGAAGCTGGGCTCCTTGAGGTGAGTCCCACAGGTAGAGATAGGGTTGTCGGGGTGAGTCACACAAAAAGGTACAGAGCACCTGAGGTGAGATCACACGGGCAGGTACAGGGGCCCCTGAGGTGAGGTCACACTGGCAGGTATAAGGGTCCCTGAGGTGAGGTCACACAGGCAGTATAGGGGTCCATGAGGTGAGGTCACACAGGCAGGTACAGAGCACCTGAGGTGAAGCCACACAGGCAGGTACAGGGGTCCCTAAAGAGAGTCACACAGGCTGGTCTAGGGGTCCCTGAGGTGAGTCGCACAGGCACATACAGGGCCCCCTGAGGTGAATCACACTGGCAGGGATGGGTGTCCCTGAGGTGGGTCGTGCAGGCTGGTAGAGGGCTACTGGCATTTCGCACCCTCAGGCAGTGAGCTCTCTTTCCCTTTACAGCCAGGACCACATGAACCCACGTGTAGAACACAAACCAGAAAACTTCCACGCTCCCATTTGGTTATGTTTTAGAGGTTTGACCCTCATCCAACAAATTTCACAGATGTCAAATGAAGCTGGCCAGATGTTCACACAAACAAAACCCATTTTCCTCACCTCTAAATTTGGTTCTGAATACACCCAGAAAAGGAGGAAGAATTCGTAGCTGTAGCTCTCCTATTACCCAGACCCCCACTGAGATCAAAGCAGCATGCAAGGCCCCAAGATAGGCCCCGAATCACCGTGTTGCCACACACAGCCTCAAGACCAAATGGGAAACAAGTATCCAGGGGCCGAGTTCTCACAGCCAAGGACAGAAGGGCAAGTGTCCTGAGGGTGGCTGCTTCACAGAGACGTGCTGGGGAAGGAAACGGGGACCCCAGTCTCTCCGAGGGGCAGCGCACAGCTCACACGTGAACGTGCTTAGTCAGGCACCAGGGACCTGATTTCACCCACAGAACTACAGGAGGGCATCTGAGAAAAGTGTACACATATGTAAGAAAGAGAGCGGGGGAGGATTTGCAAAACCCAGATGCAAAGTGCTCTGTCCACGGCTGGCTGGTGTATGGTCATCCACGGGACACGACTCACTGCCAGTCCCATGTACAAGTCACTGGCGTTATTCTCGTCCTGCCTTCACAGAGAAGGATTTAGCTCCAAGATAACAGCCACAGGCTGAGGCTGAAAGGAGAGGATAGAGCAGACAATGGTCATGCAGAGTCTTCCTTCCTCTGCCAGACCTTGTTTCATTTTGACCAGCTCGAATAATCAGATTTTTCACTTTCAGAAATGAACGGTGGCTGAGGTGAGATTTTTCTCACCAATGTCACCCATTCATTCACTCAGAACATCTTCCCAAGACAGTGCAGAACACGCAGTAAAGGAGGGATACCATCTGGTTTTGAGCACATGGAAAGAGCCATTTCTCTGGACAGAAGAATGCAACAGAACAGTTGGGATTTAGTCTGGTTTTTTGTATGTGAGTGTCATGGCATAGCCAAGAGATTCACAGAGGACCACAGAGAGTCCCACCTGGAATCTATCTTGCTAGAGCTGGGAAGCTAGGAATGATTCTGACTTTTAATTGTTTTTTTCATTTTGGGTCATACCCGGCGATGCACAGGGGTCACTCCTGGCTCTGAACTCAGGAATTACCCCTGGCAGTGCTCAGCGTACCATATGGGATGCTGGGAATCGAACCTGGGTCTGCCGTGTGCAAGGCAAACACTCTACCCACTGTGCTATCGCTCCAGCCCCTGATTCTGACTTAAAAAAATTTTTTAGTGAATCACCATGAGGTACAGTTACAAAGTTATGAACTTTCTTGTTTGCATTCCAGTCATAGAGTGATTGTTTGCCCATCCCTCCCCAGTACCCATTCTCCTCCACCAATGCTCCCGGTATCCCTCCCATAACCCCCACCCCATCCCCTACCACCTCACTCTTCCTCTGCGGCAGGGCATTCCCCTTGTTCTCTCTCCTTTTGGGTGTTGTAGTTTGTAACAGAGGAAATGAGTGGCCATCATAGAATAGGCTGCTAGTCTATTTCAACTTCTTAAGAGTTGGGAGGAAAATAGATTTTATGAGAGGAATGTGATGCAAATGGTCCCAGGTCAGTGGCCATTAAAAGGTTCCTTACAATGATGGAAAGGCTTATATGTTGTCTATCACTGACTCAGGGAGAGCTGGAGATCCGATGGGTTAAAGGAAAATATCCATCTCAGGCCTTGGAGAGAAATTGCCAGCTGGCCCCTCATTTAGAGGGCCATGCTAATGGAAAGTCAAAGGGAAAAGGAGCCCCACTTAGAAAAGGGCTCTCTGTGGGCAACTTTCCTTCATGAAAAGAACCCAGCGCTAGCTGCAAGCTCTGTAAACTGCATTTGGTGGCATAAACTGAATGTAAAATCTGATGCCATTCTGAAGGTAGAATATCTTGTGTGTGTGTGTGTGTGTGTGTGTGTATTTTGTTGGAGATTTGGGCAAACACATAACATAGTCCAATCTACACAGGATGCGTAGTATATGGGTGTGTTATCTGGAATATGTGCATTAGAAAAGGCATGACTTGTTTAAAAATCAAATTACTGGGCTGGAGAGATAGTACAGCAGGTGGAACACTAGCCTTGCATGTAGCCGACCCGGGTTCTATCCCCAGCATCCACAGAGTCTCCTGGGCACTGCCAGGAATAATTTCTAAGTGCACAGTCAGGAATGACCACTGAGCATCACCAGGGGTGGCCTCAAAATCAAAGGCAACCAGAATTCCTCTGGATATATAGCCCCTGAGGAAAAAGCTCAGTTCCAGGGTAGAGTCTAGTACAGCACACGAGCATCTGCCATCCACACACTGACCCCTGGCACCCCATAGACTCCCCAGAGCCCCGCCAGGAGCGATTCCCATGCACAGAGTCAGGAGTCGGCCCCGAGCACTGCTGAGTGTGGCCACAAAAGCGACAAAACCACCTGCATCAATGAGGAGGCCAGGGCATGGCACCAGGGTGGCGGCTGGGAGGCAACCAGTGGGACAAGGGACCCCGGGACAGAAACAGGTGTCGAAGGGAGGCGCAACCCTGGCTAGAGCGAGAGACTCTGCATGATCACTGCGGATGTGACCCCACATGTATGTGACAGCACAGCACCGTCTCCACAGCTGACCCCAGGGACTCACAATGCACATGCTCCCAGGCGGGCGAGAGCAGCAGCCAGGACTGTGTCCACCCCTTCCCTCCCTCCCCCCTCCCTCCCTCCTTTCCTCCCTCCCTCCCCCCCTCCCCCCCTCCCTCCCTCTCTCTCACTTCCTCTCCCTCTTCCTCTCTGTCTCTCCTCTCTTTCCTCTCTCTCCTTTCTCTCCCCCCTCTCTCCTCTCTGCTCCCATCCCTTCTCTCTCTTTCCTCTCACTCTTCTCTCTCTCCCCCACTCCGCATTATCCCACACTTGTGGGAACTGCATGCAGTGGGAGGCCACGTACCTTAGAACACTGCTTGTGATTCTGGCACCACACCAGGGAGCTGTTGTTCTGCAAGAAAAAACAAACAGGGGCTCAGCACACCATCCACCCTGGGGAACACGGGGTCAGGCCACCCCCGCCCCGGGAACTCAGGGTCAGGCCACCCCCATCCTGGGAACACAGGGTCAAGACACCCCCCGCCCTGGTGCAGACAGAGGTCCAGCACACCATCGGCCTCGGTGGTGACCCCACATATAGTTTCGGGACTTAATCTTTTCCGCACATTAGCAGTCTGGGGCTCCTGTCTCTGGGAGCCAGGCCGGCCCCTTGCAGCAGCAGGTGAGCAGGTGGGGAGGCCGCAGGGCTCACGGGCAGCTGACAACGGCTCAAGCCTCAGCCATGAACTGAAACACTGCCCTAGAGGCGAGCTGGGGGACACGGGCAGCCTGGGCCCATGGGAAGGGGCCAGGGAGGGAGGTGGGCACTCGGGAAGGGAAGTGGGCACTCGGGGAGGGAAGTGGACACTCGGGGAGGGACTTGGACACTCGGGGAGGGAAGTGGACACCAGGGAGGGAAGTGGACACTCGAGGAGGAAAGTGGACATGGGGGAAGGAAATGGGCACTGGGAGAGAGTAGTGGAAACTAAGGGATGGAAGTGGACACCAGGGAGGGAACTGGACACTAGGGAAGGAAAGTGGATGCTCAGGGATAAAAGTGGACACTTGGAAAGGGAAGTGGCCATGGGGGATGGAAGTGGACACTAGGGACGGAAGTGGGCACTGCAGGAGGGAAGTAGAAGTTGAGTAGGGAAGTGGACACTAAGATAGGGAAGTGGACACAAGGTAGGGAAGTGGACACCAGGGAGGGACGTGGACACTGTAGGAGGGAAGTGGACACTGTGTATCAGAAGTGGATACCAGGGAAGGAAAGTGGACACTCGGGGAGGGAAGTGGACAGCAGAGAGGTAAATGGACACCAAGGAGGGAAGTGGACACGAGGGCAGTGGACACTTGGGGAGTGGACCGTGGTGGCAGTGCCAGAACAGTGCGTGTCTAAAGGTCAGGTAGGAGTGACTGAGTCACGGCTCCCCTGGCTAGAATATCTACGCTGGCAAACAGCAGCACAGGCTCCTTCTTTCTCGGCTTGGGGCCACGCCCAGCAGAGCTCAGAGACCCTTCAGGTCTGGGGGCTCACCCCCAGGGGGTCCTGCAAGAAAGCATGTGCTCCAGCACTTCAATTCCTCCCCAATGCCACGGAAGCCTTCTAAAAATTTTTATACGAGACTTCGAGATATAATGCATGAACAGAAAACTCACTCGTCGCAAGTGTCTGGGGATTTATTTATTTTTTTAACTGCACCAACTTCTGTGGTTTCTGGCTTTGGGGCCACATGTGGCAGTGCTTCCTCATGGGCCTCTGACCCAGGATGATGTCTGGAGGGGTTCAGGGCACCCTACAGGGTGCCGGGTATGGAAGCCGGGTTGGCTGTGCAAAGCAAGAGCCTTACCCTGGGTTATCTCTCCAGCCCCACTGATATGGTTTACAACATCTTCACCCACTCAGGAAGAAATGATGCCCCCAAGCTCCCCTCAGAATGGTGTCCCCAGCTGCCCCAGCTCCTCCCAGAAATGATGCCCCCAGCTGCCCCCAGCTCCCCTCACAGCTCCCTGCCAGGACCCGTCCTCCTGTGCAGGACCCTCTGCTCTGTGGGGAGGGGTCGGCCCGGAGACCCAAGCTGCCCTTCTTGGCCAAGTCTGTGTTCCCGGTGCCCGGAGTGGTGCTAATTCCTGCCCTTCCTACTCTGGCTGCCACCAGACTCCACTTCGCAGGTTCTGGAGACATCCCGGGGCATTACAGTTGTCCTTGGGAGTCATCCACGGTCACGTTCACAGAAAGCTTCTGAAATGTCTCAGACATGAGCATGGACAGGCCCGAAGCACAGAGATGCTTCCTTCTGCCCGCCCCCCAAAAGTGTCTCTATTTCCACCTGGTTTTGGGGTTTCCTGTTTGTCTTAGAACAAATCTCCCCCATCAAAGCTTCCCAGCTGCCCCTCTGCACTTCGGCCTGTATCCATTGAAGTCTGATGTCTGATTTATTGCTATAAAGAGCTTCTAAGAACCGTAGCTGGTGCCATGAAGGAGTCTGGGGTGGGGGGAAGGGTGGGGGCGTCCTCAGCTGAAGCCCCACACCTGAGACTTGGCCAGATGTGCGCTGCTGCACTACCAGATGCTGCCGGGCCCCGTGAGCCCCGAGCGCTGGAAAGCCTCCGGGAAACCAGCCCGTCTGTCTCAGCGTCCTGCCAGGGGAGGTCTCGGCACTGGACAATAGCCTTCACCTTAAGCCGTGAGACACAAGTGAAGTCGGGTGTTTGCTGTGGAGCCTGCTGCTGGCACCCCGCCAGCTGAGATAAAGCCTCGAGTCATCAGAGCAGAGAAGCCCTTGCCTTGCGGATCACGGACATAACCCGCAGGCAGCATCAGGCACCGGGACTCTGGTAATTACGAAAGATTACATCCTGTACTTTATTGGTTTAACCAGATCAAACACAAGCCAAGGTTCAAAGAGTTTACGTATGTTCGACTTGCTGCACCCACACGTTCTTTCAGTGGCATGTTCAAAGTCTGTCCATTTCCAATCTTTTGATTCATTTTTTCTTCTTTGAAAAAAAACGCTTCAAAAGCCTCGAGTTAAGAAAACACATCATTCATTCTGAGGCAAGCCACCAGGAAGGATAAAGATGAATGAGACTGGTTTCGTAGATACTACAGCAGTTTGTAAAGAAGAGATTGAAAACACATCGTGTGTGTGTGTGTGTGTGTGTGCGCGCGCGCATGCGCGCACGCATGCAGACATGCACATTAATATACCCAGGTGTAGTGAGGGATGACCTCACAAAGAGGAGTGAGTTCCCTGTTTGCTGCTGCATCTCCCAGAGATGCTGCGGGCCGTGGAGCACCAGGAATAGCACCCAGACCCCCAAGCAGCCCGGGCAGGGCATAGCAGCCCTTGGCACCTTCTCGCCAGCCCCTTCATGGGCGGCTGTGGAGATGCAACACCAAACACACAGAAGCTCCCTCCAAACCCACCTGAGCCCTAAACATTCTCGTTATCCCCGGAACAAAGACAGAACAAGCTGCATCTGACACTCAAGGGAGCACGGGTCTCCCTGTGACATGATTTTATGGGTTGTTTGTTTGGACTGTGCTCAGGACTTACTCCTGGCTCTGTGCTCAGGGGACCAAGTGTGTGGGGCGCAAGTGCCCTGCGTGCTGTACTATCTGTCCACGTACACCCCATGATGTGCTTTATGCCCAAAGATGTAGTGATTCATTTACATCCTATTTGCCGAGTACTTGGGAATCCGGGAGTTCAGGTGACCTCAGTATTACCTAGAAGTGCTCTTTCCTACCATCATGCACTCTTAAGTTTCCTGGGGGCCAAAGAGGTAGTGTAGAGGGCGGGGCATTCGCCTTACTGCATGAGACCTGAGTTCAATCACCAGAGCCTGATATGGTCCCCCGAGCCCAGCCAGGAATGACTCCAGAGCACAGAGTAAGCTCTGAGCACCACCACGTGTGGTCCCAAAGCAAAACCAAAGCTCAGAGATCCTACAGGACCAAAGCCAAGCCTAGCCCTGTCTGCTGAGCAGAAACTGACCTGCTTGCTGAAGTTCATCCATAAGCATAACGGGGCTGGTTATGTTCTCATGGAGAAGATGATTGAGTTCATCTAAAGGACATTTCCAGAACAGCAATGGTGGATTATGTCAGCAGGGAAAACATGATATTCTAGTCACATTTTGCTATAATTTTTTTTGACTAGGGCTATTCCATTCTGTGGGAGGGCCCTTCATGAGGACTCAATTCCTACTACTTCCTCTTCCTACTAAAAAATGTGACGCCCCCATAGATACTGACCAAGGCACTGGCTTCTCCCGGGCATACCCTAGAACAGCCTTGCAGCCCTCCCCTCCTCAGGAAGCCCATGCTGCCCATTCATCCATTGCATCCCCTGCCAATCATTCATTCATTCCTGTCCAGCCAGGGATTTGGGCTTACATGAGCCTAAACACCACATTTGGTATCAACAATTATGCTGTCTGAAGACATTTCTGAGAAGCCATGCCCTCCCAGCCTGCCCTCCTCTCCCCCCTCCATACACACACAAATCACATCTCACACTGATGGAATGAAACACTTCCAAGATGGAATCAAAGGCTAGGAACTGAAATCAATGAAAACTTTAGGAAGTGTAAGAGCACATTATACGTAATGATGAGTCAGTGACTCTTATTCCCGGGAATGGTAAGAGTGAGTGCTCCTGTACTTGCTAAACCCAGGCAGTGCTCATCAGAAGGAAGAAAGTCAAGCAAGACTCCAGGGCCAGAGAGATAGTACAGGGGGAGGGCGATTGCCTGGCATGTGGATGGCCTGGGTTTGGTCCCTGGCCCCGCTCAGGGTCCCCTGAGCCCTGCAAGGAGTGGTCCCTGGTGCTGAGCCAGGAGTAAGGGCTGAGCACCACTGGGTGTGGCCCCAAACAAGAGCCGCTAGAGAAGAGGCAGAGAGCTGACACGGAGCCCAGCTTTGGCACGGGGGCAGGGAAACTCCGGATTGGTCCTACCTTCTCCCTGACTCCAGGGGATCAATTTAGTTTGGGGTGGGCACACCCAGCAGTGCTCAGAATGCACTCCTGGCTCTTTGACCAGGGATCACTTCTGGTGGTGCTCAAGGGACCCTACCGAGAGCCGGGGATCAAACCTGGGTCAGCTGCATGCAGGACCAGCACCCTGCCCACCACACTATCCCTCCTGCCCTGTAACCATGATTAAAACCTTCTCAGGGTTGCATAAGTAAAGGACGTTCTGGAAGGGAGAGATAGTAGAGGAGGTAAAGCAAGCACCTTGCATGCAGCCAAGCCAGCCTGAAGCCCTGCCACTGTCTATGCCACCCAAACCCCGGCACAGCGCCGGGCACCGCCCTCGTACTGATGCCATCATGTCCAGGTTGGCACATCACGTCTACATCTATCCTGGCTCCCCCCGCCCAAATCTTGCGACAGGAGGGACTTGCTGAGCCTGGGTAGAAGGGGATGGGTTGGGGCAAGGACAGCGAGGTCCACACGCCCCAGCAGAGACACGCTATCTGTGTGCGGGACCGCGACGTGGACTGCATGCAAGCGTTTCTCCTGTCGCAAAGTGGGGGGGGGGCGGGGAGGTTTCTAAGGGGCCCTCTTTCCCCACCCAGGGAAAACACAAGTGTGGAATCTGTCCAGAAGAAGTGAGTGAGGGTGGGAAGGAGGCGCTGAAAGAGGGGCCGTGGGGACTAGGTGCAGGAACGGGGGGCGGCTGGCAGCAGAGATGCAGGTGGGGGCACTTGCGTCTGGGGAGTCAGCATTTCCAGCTGGCACAATGCCACTGACTCTTGGGCTAGTGACAAGCTCCAGAGAGCCTGGCTCTGCCCTCCGTGCTCCAGGCTCATGGTTCGCGGTTGGAACCTGCCACAGGAAGCAGCCGAAGGACAAGAAGCTACAGAACCAGCAGGAAAGAAAAACAATGCCTGGGGCATCAGGAGACCACAGCCAGGCCGGCCTAGGTGACGTCCCCAGCATGGCATGGTCCCCACACCACCATCCGGAGTCACCTCTGAAGACCAGCAGGAGTGGCCCCCACAGAGCCCAGAGATTGAGAAATGTTTGTAGGCAGGAAGTACGGCAGAGCAGAAGCAAAGACCTACCCTCGCCCAACCCTAAGCCAAACCCTAATGTCACCCTAACCCAACCCTAACCCAATCCACCCCTAGCCCTAACCCTCACCCTAACCGTTCCCTAACCCAACACTAACCCTAATCCCAAGCCCTACACTAGCCCTACCCTAACCCTAACCCTAACCCCACTCTAATCCTACCCCTACTCTAACCCAACCCTAACCCAAACCCCTAACCCTGACCCTACCCTAACCCAACTCAACTTTAACTCTAACCCCTAACCCTACTCTAACTCACCCCCAACTCCAACTCCTAACCCAATTCAACCCTAACCCTAACCCTCACCCTGACCCAACCCTAAGCCCAACCCTAATACTCCCCAGTCCAACCCTAACCCTAACCCTAACCCACCCTAATCCAACCCCTACCCCCTACCCCTACCCCAGCCCTAACCCTTAGCCCAGCAGCTCCAATGCCCGAATGGCGGCAGCTCACAGAGCTGCAAGATTCTCTCCGTCCCTCAGTAGAGCTCCCTGAGACATCCCCCTGCAAGGAGGGAGGACACCGAGCATCACATCAGCAAGACGCAGCCCCAGATTACAAAGAGAAGCCTGGGAAAGCCGTGCAGAGCCCCGCCGTGGGTGAAGACTGCAGTCCTGAGGACCCCGATAGGACCCCGAACAGGGCGTGTTTAACGTGTCCAACCGGCTCAGAGAAAGCGTGGAACAGACCACCCACAGAATACAAGAGGATATGAGAGCAGAAATGGGAAAACGACACACAGAAATGTCAGAATGGAAAAATAAACCCTGGTGGGTAAAACGGAAAATCAGAGTAAGGGCTGCTGAGCGCAGAGTCAGGGAGCTGCAGGATGAGGTGCAGAAAACCTCCCGACGACAGCAGAAGAGGGGAGGAAGAGCCTCCAAAGGAGCAAAGAGCTGAGAAGAGAACTTGGGGGTAAGATCAAGAGGGGCCGTGTAAGAATCAGCGGGGTCCCAGAGGGCCAGGCAGGCAACACTGATGCAGCAGCAATGGTCAAGAGTCACCAGGCCCTGGAACCAGCATCTGAATGGGATGCTGGAACCGGCAGGAAATGAATATCCGCACGATGGTGCTCAGACCGCGGCTCCGTGCAGAGGGCCCCAAGCTGAGACTGACTGGACGGCAGCACCTGGGGGATGGGGCTGGTGTGCATGGGCGTGAGGGAGCCCTGAGGCAGGGGAAGTGTGTGTGTGTGTGTGTGTGTGTGTGTGTGTGTCGGGGGTGGGGGACCCAGCCAGACACAGTCTGCACAGACTCAGGTCTGGGGGGGATCTGGGGGGGCACGCGAGGTCCCAAGGGCAGGAGCAATGTGTGTTTGGTTCATCCCTGGCCACCTGCACCCCCGACCCAAAGCAGCCTCCCCGCAGCGTCTGAGGGGACTGAGAGCGAAACCCGGAACGTAGACCCACAGAATGCTGAGCGGGCCATGGGCCACGTGGTCTGGGAAGACGCTCAGCACTAATGCCGGTGGGCACTGAGGCACCCAGGAACGAAGCCCTGTTGGGAGAAGGAAGGCTAGGGGGTCTCCGAAGTTCTGTGGGGTGCGAGCTCCGGCACCCTGAATGCTGCTCCTGCGTCTCCCAATAGCCCCCACAACACAACAGCTCGACAACCCACAAGAACCATGTGCCGGCATTCACGCTCAGCAAAACGCACCCCTCCAGCGCCATGCGTGGGTCGTCCCCGTGACACTATGCAGATCCTCAGGACCCCAGCTTCCCCACACTAAACAGCCGGCAGGGACCACCCATTGGGTTCGACACCCAGTGCAAGGCGGCGAGCTTCCTCCCGCTGAGACAGAGCGTTGCTTCCCGTGGCGAGCGAGCTGCCCTCGGGCCCGGGAGGCGGGGAGCAGGATGGAGCGAGCCGGGTAAACTCAGCAGTGCAGCCGCTGTGAGGGCGGGCAGACCTGGCCTCTGCACCGAGCGGGGAGACGGACTTGAGCACCATCCCCGAGTCCACTGGGAACACAGCAAGGCTCGGCCACCCCCTGACAGGCTGCCCAGTGCACGCGGCAAGTTCTTTCCGCCTGCCAGGCGCGCGGGAGTGTCAGGCGCCCGTCTAGGAGCTACAAGAAGCCCGTTCTCAGAGGCTGCATCCAAGGACTCGCCGCTGTTCCAACTTGCTCCGCGAGGCAAGTTTCCCTCTGGGCTTGGAAAGGAAACTGGAGACGAGTCCGCGGCCCAGCAAGGGAAGGAATAATAGGCATGTTTCAGGGCTTGGCGGTTTTTTTTTTTTTTTTTTTGTAAAAATGTATCAGCGCCTTTGTAAAGTTCCTGTGAAAACTTCATTATCAAAGGATGAAAAAATGCAAGCCCCATGGAGGGGGCGGTGGGGAGGGGAGAAAAGTACTTTCTAAACAAACTCGACATGGCTCTTAATTACATCCCCTGCGGGAAAGGCAAACGGGGCGACCTGGGCACACACACGTGGTTCCGTGGCTGAGCTCCGGCTGCCACTGCACTTCCAGCACCTTGTTGGGGCTTTTGTTTTGCTTTCCTGTGTGCTGTGGTTTCGTTTAGTTTTATGAACGAGTTGGGAAACATCTTCACGGTGATCCAAGGCGCAAGGCACCATCCAGAGACAGATTCAAGGAGTCTGCACCTTCTCCAGAAGGGACTGGAACCGCTTGCTGCACCTTCTCCAGAAGGGACTGGAACCGCTTCCTTTTCTTTCTTTTCTTTTTTTTTTTTTTAAGGGGGCATGGTGCAGCCCATCCTGCCGGGGCTCAGTACAAGGTCTAGATCTGGGGGTCTGTCGGGCTGAACCCAGGGCCTCCTACATGCAAACTTGCAGCCCTTTCCACCTCCCTCTGGCCCCTGAGGGAGTCAGCAGTGAGTCTCTCCAGACCCCGCCCTCACTGCAGGTCAGCACGAGGCCACACGAGTCCCTGTGAGGCCCACATGGACATGAAAATGGCCCCCTCGGCATGAAGCCTCTGCCTCCCCAGGCACTTCCATCCCCTGTGTCCCCAGGGATGTGTGGGGTCTAAGAAGAGGGGGCTCGCTCATGGCAGATAACCAGACGAGGAAAGGGACTGGGTGCCAGGTCAGGAGGCAGCCACCATGTTTGTATGTGGGGGAATTTCCATGTCAGCTGATACCCGGGCATTACAGTCAGAGAAGATGCTCTGACATCATCCCAAGTTCTTGCTGAAAACAAAGGAAAGGCCACTCGCAAATGACAGGCAATTGTCTTGCAGTTTGGGGCAGGGGAGGGAACTTTCCAAAGGAAACCAGGATGTGCCCCAGGAGCACTCTGCTTCCCACGGAATCTGCTCTGCAGAAAGGCCGGCTTCACCCAGGAAGAGACCAACGGGTCCGGGCCGACGTTCAGAGTCCCTGCCTCCTACTATTGCGTCCTCTCGTGAAGCAAATCTAAGCAAATCTGCTATCGCCGTGCACTGAGCATGTGGAAAAGGGCAAGGGCAAGGTCAGAGAAATGGACCAGACAGCAGAACTCAGAGTCTGCAGGCAAGAGGCCCAGGGGGACGCTGGCAGTGATGGGAGTGGCCGCTGATCATCACTTGGGGTGACCAAAAATAAGTTAAAAAAGGACAGAGGTCTGGGACAAGAAGAGAAAGACACCACACAGGATCCACAAGTAGCTTCATCAAGACAAAAACCAAAAAACCAAAAATTGAGAATTCCATGAGACTCAAGAGAGCGGATCAGGAAGGCAAAGACGCACATGTCCGGGAGTGGCAGAGGAGGCTGGAGACGAGCTCCACGGAGTGGGGTAGGAGAAGGGACAAGAAGCAGCCTGAGACCAGGACTCCCCACGGGGGGACGGAGCCACTCAGCCACTCTGTGTCACAGACATGGACTCCGGACAGCTGCCCGCAATGCTGGAGTATGAGACCCGAGGAAGATTCTGGAAGAGCATCTCCCTGAGGACACAGTAGCTGCTTAGGGTCCATGAGCACAGGCTGGGGGAGAGCCGGAAGCTGAGCTGAGAGGAAACGCCAGCAATAAGACACGAGGGACGCAGATGGTCCCTCCCAGCGGCCAGCCACCGTCTGCGTTCGCCTTCCCCCCTGCCCAGACTCTGCATGCCTGATCCCTCTGTCTGCGGCCACACCCAGCGGTGTTCAGGGATTCCTCCTGCTCTGCACTCAGGAATCACTCTGAGAGGTACTCAGGGGACCTCATGGGATGCAGGGGTCAACCGGAGTTGCTGGGGGTTAGGCAAATGCCCTCCCCACCATCCTGTCACTCTTACCATCCCTGCCTTCTGTCCTGCACCCCCCTGCTGCTGGCCTGACCACTGAACCCTCCTGCTTTGTAAGCTTTCGGGCGTGGACGCTGCCCCTGGGAGCAAATGAGCAGAGCGTGCCTGCACAGAGGGAGGGGGCTCTGTCCACCCACCCGTGCTCCAGGCGGGACACAGGTGCCCCCAGTGATGCACAGATGCAGAGCTACTGAATGAGCTAAACCCGAGCACACGGCACAGAGTCCGGCCTGGAAGGAGCCAAGGAAGGCGCTTCGGGGGGGGGGGTGATGTGGGCACCCGGGGGATGGGGTGGTGGCACAGCAGTTAGGGACACAGCACATTGGGAACCTGGTGCCCATCTTCTATCCCTGGCACCCCAAGTCTCGGCAGGAGTGATCCCTGAGTGCAGCACCAGGAGTCAGCCCTGAGCGCCACAGGAGTGGGAGTTTTCCCTGAAATGTGGGCAGCCACAGGCTGGAGAGAGAAGGAGGAAGTAGGCGACTCGTGGAGTGGGGGCTAGAATTGCTCCCGCCTCGGGTGCCCAGGGGCCAGGCCCCCACTCAGCTCACACCCATAGGTCCCCTCAGCCCACAATCACAGTCCCCCTCAGTCCACATTCATGGACCCCCCCTCAGCCACACCCACGGGCTCTGAAGCTCCCGAGTGGCAGGGCCGAGAGTTAAGGGGCTCCGTGTATCTGACTGCGTTTTTAAACTCAGCCACACCCATCCGGGCAGGCACCAAGGGCCACAGACCCGGGGCCACCCAGAGTGGGAAACCACCCCCCTAACAAAACTCCCACAAGGCTGCAATCCTTCTCAGGGGTAAAACAAGTGTAGCTTGTTCAGATATGAGGCCAGCACATGACACCCAGGAAGAAGAAAAGGAAGCACATTCAGGGGAGTTGAGAAAGTCCGTGGCTGCGAACGTGCACCTGGGCGAGACTAGAAGAGGAAAGGGCTGTGGCTGGAGGGACGGCACAATGGGCAGGCGTTGGCCTTGCACACGCCCCACCCCGCTCTGGGTGCAGCACCCACAGGGTCCCCAGAACCCCACTAGGAATAATCCCTGAGTGCAAATACAGGAGTCAGCCACGAGCACCACCTGGAGGGGGTGAAACCCAAAACTGAAACTGATGACGACGTGGTGCTTTCCAAGGGCCTCAGTGGGCCCCATCCTTTCCCCAGCATTCGCTCTCAAAGTTCCTTTGCTCTTTTGATGCACGAGTTCCCACGAACTGCTCACGCGTCTGCAGCCACGGGGGCTGGGCTAGGCGGGGCCACAGTTGCCTTTGATGCCTGATCCCTTTGTTCAGGGCCACGTCGAGGCTAGTCTGCGAGTGGACATGGGCAGCGTCCAGGGGGCTTCATTCTCTGGGACTGTCTGTGCAGGGCAGAGGGCAAAGGCGCGGGTCCCCCAGCTTGATGTGGTCACTCGCCACCACTAGGACCATCCAAGGGATTCTCAGACGTTCAGAGGCCACCTGGAGTGACCTCGCAGGCAGAGCACTGGAGCTGCGTCAGGCCTGCAGAGAGAGGGTTTCTGAGCAGCGGCTCTCGAGGTCCACACTCTTGCTTCTCGCCCCAGCTGGGCAGAGGGAGGTGGGCAGCTCACCGCCCTGGGGGGGCGCAGGTGCGTGTGGAGCACGTCAAAGTCAGCACAGATGTTCTGGCTTCAGAGCCCACCAGGGGAGCACTCGGGAGCAAGGAGGACCATAGATAAGGACCCCCAGTCTGTGTACACCAACCCATGACCTCCTGGACTCACAATCACCTCAGCCTCACGACCATCATCCTAAAGCAACTGCTTCCAGGGGGCAGAGAGAGAGGACAGCAGAGAGGGCGCTTGCCGTGCAGGTGACCAAGTGGGCTCGATCCTCGGCATCCCATAGGGTCCCCTGAGCACCACCAGGAGTGGTCCCTGAGTGCAGAGCCAGGAGTCATACCTGAGAATCCCCAGTTGTCACCCCCAAATGAAAAAGCAAGCAACAACAATGAAATCAGGGCTCTAGAACATGGTGACTGGCTGGGTGGACTCTGCGGGGAGTGCTCACTGCTCGCCCCTTCCTCTGCTCACCACGGGGAAGGTGCTCTCTGCTGTTAAAGACCTAAAGAGTCACAAGTAACTGCAGGGACAGTTGGACTCTGTTGCTCATTTCAAGCCAACCATTAAAGACACCTGTGCAGATTCCCTTGAGGCCGTGGGGAGAGCTCAGAGAGCAGGTACCGGGGGAGCAGCCTTTGGCACCACCTGCTGTGGCTCAAAAACCAAAGGAAAGAAATATTCTAGCAAGAGTGGGGATGTGACAAGAAGCTGGTGGCCTGGATTTCGTCCCCAGCATCACACGGTTCCCCGGGACATGAGCCAGGGGCAGCCTCACCTTGCATCAAGCATGGCCCCGACCTAAATAAAACTTCTACATAAAAACACACGGTGACCCCGTCAATGAAACCCATCACTCTGGCTGTGTCCCAACAGGGTACTTTAAGCCGACGCACTTCGGAAAACACTCAATAAATCCGTGGTCACCTCGTCTGAGGCTTTAAACTCAATCCATCACCTCTCCATGCAGAGAGGTTGGCAGAACAGAACCGGGATGGAGGTGAACTGAGCTCTATTTGTAGAGGGGAAAGGAAGAGAGAACAAAAGAATGAGTAGCAATGAAAGGGTTTCATTGTTGCAACATTGTTTTCCTGCCATCTAGGGTTTCCATTGTAACAGTTACTATGTGCTACTTCTTAGAGCAGAATTCTCTCACAGAGACAGCTCACCAGTCTACCCACCCAGACTTAAGGAGAAGCAGCTGTTTCATCAGGCTTCTGATGCGCGATTTCTGACCTGCAGAAGGTGGCATGCATGCAGGAGAGATGCAGGAACAAATAGAGTGTTTGGAGGAATGGCAATCCCCTCTAGGGGAAAAGAAACACCTCACTTTGCTTAAAAAAAAAAAAAGATTAATTCCCAGATAAATGTGTTCTCTGCAGAATTTTAACCACTGGGAGCCCGGAAGGGACGTGTGTTTTCTGAACAGATGACCCAGAATTCACAGGTGCCTTCTCCTCTCCATCCAGGAATTAATCTGCATTAAGGCTTTGAGAAAGCTGTTCCCGGGGCATCAGAGGGTCATCCTTACCTTTTGGATAATTTGAGGCTGGAGAGAGAGTAGGTAGGGGGGGGCACTTATGCTGCACACAGCAGACCTGGGCTCCATCCGGCATCCCATACAGTCCCCCAAGCCTCGCCAGGAGCCATTCCTGAGGGCAGAGTCAGGAGTGATCCCCAAGCATCGCTGAGTGTAGCCCACAAATGAATCCAAAAATTGGATGGTTCTGTCCACAGAGGGTACACTTGGCAGTGCCCAGGGCCTGGAGAGACCTTTGGGACTCATAAGGGCCCTGTCCAGAGGGCTCAGACCCCACAGGGAGCACAGTGGGGGGTTGACAGGTCCGCTCAGACCCAGAAGCAGATGCGTTTCCGAGACACAAAGAAACTCGTTCTCCACCTCTGACACGGTCCCCGAAAAGCAGCTGCAATGGGAAGCTCTTAGGAGAAAGAAACTGAGGCCCTTTCAAAAGCGCTGCCGGCCAATGTTTGTTTTTCCCAGCACCTGCACAGACCGGGATGCCCCAGGGGTGTGGACAGGTGTGTGGAGCCCCACAGCGGGGCCAAGACTACACCAGACCATGGCCTGAGGCCCCCTGTCACCACCAGAGACCACTCAGGACTGCCCACTACAGGAGTGCTGACAGATGGCCCCACCCATCATCCTACAGGGCTGAATCAGAGCTTCCCCAAGCACAAGGCCCGCCCACACCTCAACTTAGGGCCGCTCACTTGCTCACACCCCCACTGCTGGTCTTTCCAGAACAGCCCTTGGGGCTGCTATCCCTCTCCCCTCCCTCTCTCTCCCCCTTCCCTTCCCCCCCCCCCCCCCCTATCCCCCCCCCCCCCCCCCCCCTCCCCTCCCTCTCCTCCTCACTCTCCTCCTCACTCTCCTCCTCACTCTCTCTCCCTCTCCCTCATCTTTTCCAGAACATCTCATGCTTGCTCGATCTCTGCTCTTGCTCTCTCTGCTCTTTCTTTCCCATCACTTTTCCTTTCTCATTTTTTCCAGAATGTCCCATGGTCTCTCTTTTGCCCTCCTTTCTTTATTTATTTGAGAACAGCCCATGAACACACACTCTCCCCCCCTCCCTCTGTCTTTCCCAGAACATTCCATGACAGATCTCTCTCTCTGTCTCTTTCTCCCCCCAGCACCCATCTCCTCTCATCTTTTCTAGAACATCCCATTCTCTCTGTCTGTCTCTCTCTGTCTGTCTCTCTCTCCTCTCTCTCACACACATGCACATACACACACACACATCCTGGTGGCTGTGGCCAGAGCAGCCACTGGTTTGAGCATAAGGAGAGGCCACACTCCACCCAGCCCATCTCTCAGTGGGCTCCCCGCTCTCTCCCAAGGGGCTCCATCCTCATGTAACTCAAGGCAGCATCAGTCCTGGTCCCCCCACATTCTGACAGGCGCTGTGCTGTCCCAGGAGCCTCTCCCATGCTGCTGTCCATGGAGACAGGCCACAGTCCCAGGGCGCCTGGCACAGCTCTCCCTGACGACTTCACTCTCGGTGCCCTGTCTGTTGCTCTCCTGGGTCCATATTTCAGTGTGACCGTGGGCCTGACCTGTGTGAAAGCGCTTAGGACCCCTTAACCCCACTTCTCCCTCATCCTGAGAGGTCCAGCCTTGGGCACTCAGGCCACAGGACCTGCCATGCTCGGGGGACCCTCCAAGGGCACCCCACAAAGCACCTACACTGCCTCTTGTGTGTATAAGATGGGTGCAAAGAACACTTCCCCACCCCACCAGTCACCGCCACAAAGCAACAGCTCAGATGCTTTCAAAAGGGACAGAGTGTGTTGCAAGAAGTTCCACAGGAATCAGACGCCAGCACCCACTCACCAA
>JASTTN010007192.1:27300-41724 GCA_030324115.1 Sorex maritimensis | reverse complement strand
GGTCACACCCGGCGATGCTCAGGGGTTACTCCTGGCTCTGCACTCAGGAATCACTCCTGGCGGTGCTCAGGGGACCATATGGGATGCTGGGAATCAAACCCGGGTCAGCTGCATGCAAGGCAAATGCCCTACCTGCTGTGCTATCACTCCAGCCCCGGTTTCTTGAGTTTCTTATAGTGCTGTGTTCTCAGGCTCAAGAGAGGGATTGAACTTTGCAGGAAAGAAGCATGACTCCTAATCTCTACCCACGTTTCCAGGCCATCAACTATCCTTACAGAAAAGAAGTTCCAGAAGGAGACCCATAGCAAAGTGAGACGTGCTTATTTGGGAAATAGGAAGTGAGGGAAAGAGCAACATACATGTTCAGCGCGAACGCAGTCTCTCCAGCGGGCAGAGAGCCAAGAGATTCATCCCAAGTTGAGAAGCAGAAATGCAGCCAATCCCCAAGATGGAGAACGTACCCAAGTTGAGAAGCAGAAATGCAGGCCAATCCCCAAGGTGGAGAACATACCCAACAAGCTGAGATGCAGGTGACCACCCCCTTCCACACTGGAAGAGAAGACATCTGCTGCTTGCACCTACAGAGTTAGTTTTATAGGATTTCCCCAAACTCCCCCACTTAGCAGTTTCTATGTAGGAAAAAGTCTGTTGCTAAGGCGTTGTCAAGGGAAAGAGATGGGAACTTTTGATGTTCTTTTCTCATATCCTCATCACAATCTTTTGTTTCTGGCTGAATCCGTTCCTTCCAGGGGTCCAGTCTTTGCCAGGCCTGACGCCCCTGTGTTTCAATTCATTTCTGGGGTCACAGTGACTTTTTAAAATCCACATTGCCAGGGCCTCCCCTACCTGCATGCCAGCAACAATTTAGTTTGTTCAAGGAACAAAACTAAGGCATGTCAACACACCAGCCTCTGGAAACCTGTGACAGCTGCTTTTTTATTACTCGAGTTCAGACCAGAGCTTATAAGAGAAAATGTGTCTTCAGAAATTAAAATGACTTTCAATAAATTTTGCATTGCCTTTTGAGAACAGTCTAGACTTAGGGAGATGCCAAACTGCAATAGAGAAATCTTAAAGCAGTAAGCTTAGATTAAAAAAGAAAGGCATGTGATGGAGATTGAGAAGTACAGTAGAACTCACACGGCTCCGGGTACAAAGCAGAGAACTGCCTACTCCATGGATTCTAAAATAATCTAGTAGGGGCTGGGGCGATAGCACAGCGGGTAGGGTGTTTGCCTTGCACGCATCTCATGTTGTCCCCTGAGCACCGCCAGGGGTAATTCCTGAGTGCAGAGCCAGGAGTAAACCTATGCATTTCCAGATGTGACCCAAAAAGAAAAAAAAATTCTAGTAATAGGAAATCAGTCAAGCTCACTCAAAATTTAAGTGAGAGCTGGATGTTGTCTTGAAGGCTGGGATCTGAAGCTTGCAGACTGTTAGAATCGGCTGGAAAACCAAGAGCAGTAAGTCGCCTCTCCTGCTGACCCATTACGAGCTGAAGGGGAGGAGCCAGAGATATAATAAAACAGGTGAGGAACCTACCTGGCATGTGGCTGACCAGGATTGGATCCCCAATACCCTGGGGATTCCCCCTGCCCAGCCTGTCAGAAGCAAGGCCTGAGTACTGCCAGGTCTGACTCACCTTTCCCCCCAAAAGGGACTGACAACAGTCATTTTAAAAAAGAAAAGGTTGATGGGAAGGCTCTGGGGGAACAGTGCGGTGGCTTGGAACAGGTGTTCTTTGCTGTGAAGTGGAATGGAGAAGGGGCGGGCCAGGGATTTGGGTCACACTGGGAGTATTTCCCACTTTATGCGCAGGACCCATGAGGTGCCAGAGACCCAAATGCAATCAACCTCATGCAAGGCCAACGTCATAAGCCCTGAACTATCTTTCCCTACCAAGGGCTTAAACTTTGTCCAAGCACAACCTCTTTTCACCAGTTTGCACACAACCCCAGGTATACTGATATATAAAATAAGTTTACAAGTCATCATTCACTAACAATGCAAAAAGACATTTATTTTGAAACTTTATTTCATTTTTTTCTTTTTGGGTCACACCGGCTGATGTACAGGGGTTACTCCTGCCTCACACATTCAGGAATTACTCCTGGTGGTGGTGCTCAGTGGACCATATGGGATGTTGGGACTCAAACCCGTTCGGCTGCGTGCAAGGCAAATGCCTTACCCGCTGTGCTATCACTCCTACCCCTGAGGCTTTATTTTCAAAGTTATAAGGCCCCATATGGATTTCCATCCCATAGTTTGAGAAACCAGGACTTTGAGTACCTGCGTTGCTGTGACCAGTTACAAACTTCAATCCCAGTGCCACAGGCCACGCCCGACTCTGGCAGTCAGACTGTCTGTGATTCGCCCACCACAAGTGCTTTCTGGCTACACCATAGCCTGGTGCACTTCACAACAAATGGGTGGGATCTCAACAAGTATTACAATTTAAAACGAGATGTGTGACAAACCATAAGGTACATTGAAGACAAGGTCGGCAAAACCCTCCACGATATTGAAGATAAAGGTATCTTCAAAGGTGACACGGAACTAAGCAATCTAGTAAAAACAGAGATCAACAAATGGGACTACATTAAACTAAAAAGCTTCTGCACCGCAAAAGATACAGTGACCAGAATACAAAGACTATCCACAGAATGGGAAAGGATATTTACACAATACCCATCAGATAAGGGGTTGATATCAATAGTATAGAAAGCACTGGTTGAACTCTACAAGAAGAAAACATCCAACCCCATCAAAAAATGGGGCGAAGAAATGAACAGAAACTTTACCAAGGAAGAAATACGAATGGCCAAAAGGCACATGAAAAAGTGCTCTACATCACTAATCATCAGAGAGATGCAGATCAAAACAACAACGAGATACCACCTCACACCACAGAGACTAGCGCACATCCAAAAGAACAAAAGCAACCGCTGTTGGAGAGGATGTGGGGAGAAAGGGACCCTTCTACACTGCTGGTGGGAATGCCGACTGGTTCAGCCCTTCTGGAAAACAACATGGACGACTCTCAAAAAAAGAGGTTGAGCTCCCATTTGACCCAGCAATACCACTGCTGGGAATATATCCCAGAGAGGCAAAAAAGTATAATCGAAACGACATCTGCACATGTATGTTCATCACAGCACTGTTTACAATAGCCAGAATCTGGAAAAAACCTAAATGCCCTAGAACGGATGACTGGCTAAAGAAACTTTGGTACATCTATACAATGGAATACTATGCAGCTGTTAGAAAAAAGGAGGTCATGAATTTTGTATTTAAGTGGATCGGCATGAAAAGTTTCATGCTAAGTGAAATGAGTCAGAAAGAGAGAGACAGACGCAGAAAGACTGCACTCATCTGTGGAATATAGAATAACAGAGTGGGAGACTAACACCCAAGAATTGTAGAAATAAGTACCAGGAGGTTGACTCCAAGGCTTGGAGGCTGGCCTCACATTCTGGGGAAAGGGCAACTCAGAGAAGGGATCACCAACTATAATGTAGTCGAAGGCCATGTGGGGGAAGGGAGTTGCGGGCTGAATGAGGGCTAGAGACTGAGCACAGCTGCCACTCAACACCTTTATTGCAAACCACAACAGCTAATTAGAGAGAGAGAACAGAAGGGAATGCCCTGCCACAGTGGCAGGGCGGGGTGGGGGGAGATGGGATTGGGGAGGGTGGGAGGGATGCTGGGTTTACTGGTGGTGGAGAATGGGCACTGGTGAAGGGATGGGTTCCCGAACTTTGTATGAGGGAAGCATAAGCACAAAAGTGTATAAAAATAAATAAATTTTAAAAATTAAAAAAAGTAAAAATAAAACGAGATGTGTGAATATCACAGCTAGGAAGTGCAACTCCTGGAGAGTGTATTGGGACTCCCATGACCACAACTGTGTGCCTCTGCTAAGAGTGAAAGCTGTGGAAATTGCGTGGGCAAGCACCACAACCTGAAAAGTGCAAGCCTCAGCGTGTACCATGGCCAAGTGTTGCAGCACCGCAACCTGCAACCTGATGTGAGCACCTCCAGTGAGCATCAAAACAAAATTATGTGAGCGCCATAGCAGGTGTGGATGTAACACCATCATTGCAGTCACTGCAACATCAACAACTGGAGCCAACATGCCTTGCTTGAGACCAATGTGGGCTCCATCTCTAGCATTGTACCTGGTTTCTGAGCATCACCAGGAGTTAGACCCAATCATCAGCAGGTGTGCCTCTCCCCAAAAACCAAAGTAAAAGCTAACAAGAAAACAACATTAAGAACAATAACCAGGCAGAATCTCCTGCCCCCACACCAGGCTGTCTTCACCAGGGTACCTCAAAAGAGGGCAGGTTGAGTTTCCCTTCCCACCCGAAGCAGAGCCCCAGCAGCCAAAAACCTCCAGAACCCAGGCACAGCCATGCTCAAGGCCACTTTCCACACACTCAGAAGAGCCTCACCCATGAGGAAACTGGCAGAGAAACTCAAGTATGTGGCTTTGTGGCTGAGATCTCCAAGCCTGCTCAGATAGGGACTGGGCCTCCTCCACCGAGCTCCCCAGTTTTCCAGTAGCTTGGCAGTCACACCCATAAACTGCCCCTGGCACCATGTAATCTCATCAACAGCCAAGATCCAGAGACTATAAACTAAAACTCCTGGAAGAGAGCGATGCAGTATTTCCTGGAGCACACAGCCGTGAATACTCTAGCCCACTGATGTAGCTAAAGTAGCATACATTTGTTCGGTTTTAATGTACTTGCTTGTATTCTCTTATATACGGGTTTAAATGGCCCCAGAATGAAATACAACAACCTTCACATACTTCCCTCTTATTGTGGTGGGAATATGCTCGCTGGTGGCTGGTGGGGTGGGTATTTGAATATTATCTGTAATGAACTATTGTGAACTACTTTATGAAAAGAAAATGAATAAAAATTGAAAAAAATAAAGAACAATAACCAAAAGAAGGAGATAAAGGGAGATATTTTAAAAATAAAATAGAAGGTAAACCATGAGACAAGTCTTTTTTGCTTGTTTTGGGATTATACCCAGCTCAGGACTTACACCTGGCTCTGCACTCAGTGATCACTTTTGGCAAGGCTCAAGGGGGTGCCAGGGACCAAACCTGGGTCAGCCATGTGCAAAGAAAGTGTCCTACTCCACTGTACTATCACTCTGGTTCTACAGTCCTTTGTTGTTGCTGTTTCTTTGTTCGTTTTTTTGATTTTTGTGTCTCCTCTGGTGATTGCAGTAGCAATTAAGGTCCTAAACCTAATCTACCTCTCAGAGCCTGAATTCTCAGGGGACTCCCTAATTGTCAGAAAGTCTAGGTGGCCCCTTCTGTTTATAGAGCATCCTACAGAAAGTGGGAAGAGGTAGAACCCCACACTTTAAAGCAAATATTGGGCTCTTAAGCAGAAGCAAGGTGGGAGGGAAGGGGAAAATATCAAGAGACAAGGAAAGTCAAAACGCTGAACATCTTTCAGAGCCACAGCTTGGGGGTCTGCTGCCTTTACTAGGAACAAAAATCCAAATGAGCTGGGTAGAAAATTCAGGTCTGTGGATCCAGTGACTCCTATTAAACAATCTTTGATGTCTCTCACTGCAGCTCAGTTACGCAACTCTCTTCCTCACAAGCACAGTCCACAGTGACTCATACTCACTTGGACAGACACTACTGAAAGGCAGGGTTTCTGCCCTCTATAGTGTGTGACAAAGAGCAGGAGCGATGAATGTGCCTTGAGAACAAATGTGAGGCGTTCGCTAAAATATTGCCAGTGTCTGAAAAGTGGCTTTCCTGAGCAGTGCAGCTGAAGAGAGCTGGAACGCATTTAGAAAGAGCCAGAGAAGACCCAGGAACAGGGCCAAAGACAATACAGAGGTTAAGACACTCGCCTTACATGTGGCTGTGGTCGCACTTATGGCTGAAACCTCAGCACTGCCACACGTGGCCCCAAAGCACTCAAGCCTGGGCCCTAAGCAATGGTAGGTATGCTCCCTCCACAAAAAAGGGAAGATGAAGGAACAACTAGAAAGCATCCCGGTCTAAACTCAGCTCCAACGTTTCTGCTGTGACTGGAGCATTAAGCTGCTGGTGGATTCCACATGCCAGCGAGCACTGAACTTTGTGCTACTCAAAAAAGGCTCTCTGAGCACCAACAATTGATGCTTCCTGTCACTTCCATTTCCTGGTCAGGTCCTTCAAGGGCCCAGAGGAACAGTCAATTTCCTTTAATTAGAGATTCCACCCCTGTCCAGAGACAAAAGGGTTGTGACAATCACGCTATCTCTCCAATTCAGGGGCCAGGAGATAGGACAGTGTTAAGGTACTTGCCTAGCATGTGCTCATCCTGGTACCACATCATCCCTGAAGCATCACTGAGTGCACCTCTAGCGGCCCGGGTGAAGCACAGGGGTGGCCTGGGTAAGACCTGAGCAGCACTGCATCCAATGGTGCTTGCACTTAGTTAGCTGAGAATAGCCATGGGGCACCTGAGCATCACTTAGGAGACCAAGGAAAAAAACAAATAAAACAACAACAGCAACAACAAAATTCCAACACAATGAGTGAAAGGTTTAATTTTCCCCTCCATCAACAAATACTTCAACTGGGCAGAAAACCCTTTCTTCATCCAGAAATGGAAAGTTAACACGAAGTGTTCCTATGTTGGCATACCAAGTCATTGACCCCATAGATATCCGTGAATGTAGTCTTTATTTATATATGGTGCACACACATAAGTTATCTTAAAAGTTCAGACAATCAAATTATGAAGTAAAAACAGTTAATACCTTTTCTTGTTGAAGAATAGACGAAGGGTGGGAATAAAGTTCAGAAACCAGCTATCAGTGAATTGCATGGGCATGGTCCTGAGTTTCTGCCACACCCACCGCCCCGCCCCTACATATCCCCTCCCCCAAGCATGTGGCTCTGGTAGCCCAAGGCCCCTCCCCCTCATAGTTGGACCTGAGCAGAGCCATGCTGGTAGGCCTGATCAATGACATGTTCCTTTGGTTGTGGCTGATTATCACTACCAGACATCCTGAGTACAGCCTGGGTGACCTTGTTCTATACCAAAAGCAAAGATGAAAGAGACTAGTTTAACCTTTGCTTTTCTTCCCATAATCTCAAGGATTCTTGGAAAAGAAAATGTAGCCCAACAGGCTTGAGTAGAAAGAGCTATAAACAGCTAAAAAAAAAAAAAAAAAACAAGATCTCGTACATAAAAGCATAACAATTAAAGAACAAAAACTCCATCTCTCATTTGATAGGTATTACCTGCCTGGAATGAAGCACTTTGTGCTATCTCCAGAGAAGGCTTCTGTTCCAAAATGAGGGTCTAATGTTTGAATTGTGCAAGCCAAATCAGCTTGAAGAAACAGAAGGCTCTGCTAAGCTTTAGCAGAACAAGTCCTAACAGAATATGCCAAGGAACACACTTGACAAAACAGAAGTAGAAAAATATTTTCAAAATCAGTTCTTGGCTTAAATATAGCATTTGGCACTTCAAGTAAACACAGAGGAGAACTAAGTTGGTGGCATCACATGACTTTCTGAACAGCAGCAGGCCAGATGGTGGGGCAGGTGACTGCCTTGATAGTTCCTAACCCTCTTTACCCTTCCATGAGGGACTTCCTAGCTTGGGATCCCTTAGAAGGCTACAAAAGAAAAGTACTGCATAGTTGTGTATAGCCTATTTCCTAAGTAATTATTATTTCCATCAAAATCATGAAGATAGCAGGTATCCCATGCCAACTCAATAGCCTAAATATTCTGGATAACAAAGTCAAGTTAAAGCCTTGCTTATCTCACCATCTACACAAGGTAAAGAGGTAGCACTTTCCTTTCTGGGCAAATGATGCAGCTCCCTTCTTCCCCTTCAGTACAACCACAGAACTTTGGTGTCATCCAGAAAAGAAACAGGAAGTCTCTGAGATGCAAACTGAAGTACAAAAAGCTAGAACTTTGGGACAACTACATCACAGAGGTGAGATTCATGGGTTTCCTTTATCCTCAGAACTGCAGGTGAAGAAGTGGAAACTGGGAAATGCCAGTGGGAGTATGTAATAGAAAAAAAGGACCCAACCAAAGCCTGTTCTCTCTAACTAAAGAAATATAAGAGGGGCAGCACTGTAGCACTGTCATCCCGTTGTTCATCAATTTGCTCGAGCGGACACCAGTAACGTCTCCATTGTGAGACTTGTGGTTACTATTTGGTATATCAAATAAGCCACAGGTAGCTTGCCAGGCTCTGCCGCAAGGGCGGGATATTCTCGGTAGATTGCAGGGCTCTCCAAGAGGGACAGAGGAATCGAACCCGGGTCAGCTGTGTGGAAACATTTTTGTTTGTTCATTTCTAGATCACACCCAGTGGTGCTCTGTAGCTACTCCTAGCTTTCTATCTCAAAAGTTACTCCTTTTAGTACTAGGGAGGCAAGGTTGGCTACATACTAGGCAAAAGCATTAAGCCCTATTCTATCTCTCCAGTCCCAAGATAGATAACTTTTATACAATAGCTGTTCTCCTCCAGACAAGGTACAAGAGACTAAAAAGAAAAAAGAAAACCAAAAGGAACAACCAAAAAAATACCAAATCCAGAACTAGTGAGAGTAGGGACTAGACAAACTCCTTTTCTCAGCTATAAAGTGTCCATATACCAAACTCCTCTCCCAATGCTGGATGATGTCAGAGAAGAATGAGTATAGATACAGAATTTTCAATATTTTTAGCCTAAAATTAAACCCTTTCCTCCCTATTGCCTCCATCTCCTGTGTGTGGAGACCCCCAGAGGAGCCAGAGCATCTGGCTCCCCAGCAGTGATGAGAAGCCACACACCCAACGGGGAGTCACGGGAAGAATGAGGAACTGGAGTTCCATTGAGTCTTGGCAGTAACAAGGAATTATCCTGTTCCCTTCCCAAGGGAAGAGCAAACAAAACTTCTAGGATAGATGGTTTAAGTATGATTCTGAGTCTCAAAACACAACTTTCCAAATGCTCAGAGTTTAAATGAAAAAATCACCCACCATAACAAAAACCAGGGGCGGGGGAAATCTCAAAGAGAACCAAAAAGGTAATCAGTAGCCATCAAAACTGGGATGGCAGAGATAGTAAAGTTCTCTCACACAAGGCAAAATATCATGAATGTCAAGAATGTCCACAGGAAGCCAGGGCACGGATTGGACTACTATAAATGCTTATAAGAACAAAGCATAATAATAATGCATTGCAGAATGAAGCCCTAAAGGTCAAAAGTTACGTTAAATGTTAATGGCTCAAATACAAGCATTAAAAGACAGCCGTTAGGAAAGTAAATTAAGAAACAAACAAATAAACAAAAAGCAGGTGCTGGAGAGATAGTATGGGGTTAAAACATCTGCCTACATCTTTCTGGCCACCACATATGGTTCTTTGAACACCAGCAGGAGCCAGTCCTAAGCGCAGAGCCAACGAATAACCCCCGAGCACTGCCAGGTGTGGTCCCCAACCCCCCTAACAACCCAAACTAAACCAAATGAAAACAACAAGTAAACAAGTCCAAAGATATTTTCTCGACAAGAATTTCACTTCAGTGTTGGAAAGCTTGTTCAATAGACTGGGCCATATGCTTTCATGCAGAGTGACTCAGGAGTCACTCCCAAGCACAGAGCTAGGAGTAGTCCACTGAGCTCTGTTCTCAGCTCTGAGAGGGGATTTTTATGGTGCAGGATCATATTATAAAAAAAAAAATTATAGCAATCTCAGTTATTATCTCAGAACCTACATCAGGAGGCAAATAAACCCAAACAAGGGGAGAAGCAAATAATAAAGAGCAGAAATCAATGATGTTAAAAACAGAAAAACAACATAAAAAAATCAATGAAACAGACATTTCTTTGAAATTATCAATCAATAAATTTCTAGCAAGAGTGGCAAAGAGTGTGTGTGGGGGGAAGGCATGCCACAAATTGGCAATATTAAGAATTAAACAGAGGTTATCACTAAAGACCTGGAACAGATGAAAAGAATAAGAGAGTACCAGGAACTAGCCACAGGTATAAACTAGGCTACTTACATGGCCATTTTACCAAAGAACAAAGAGATGTCAAATAAAAAGATAAAAAGATAATACTAGCAATTAGGAAAATGTACAATAAAACCATGAGACATCACCATTTACATATCAGAACAGAGGAAATGATGACAACACCTTGTACTGCCTTGTGCGTAGAGAAACTAGATCATTCATGCAAGTGGGAACGCAAAATAATACTGTTACTCTGGAAATGTAAGACCCTTTCCTTGGGGCGGCCATTTCCTTACATACTTAAGTATGCAACCATCATTTGACTCAATTATACTCCTGACTCCTGAGCAACTGTACTCCTGAACTTTTCGTCCAGAAAAATGGAAAAGCATGTTCACCCAAAAGCCTATACACATATGTTTAAAGCAATTTGACTGATAATAAACATAAAATGGAAATACACCAGGAGTCTTTCAGTAGGTAAAAAGTTCAACTCTGGTAAAAGCATACAAGAGACTACTTTTCAACTATAAAAAGGAAGGTGCCATTTATGCTTACAAAATCTAGATGAAACAGAAAACTCTGATAAGTATATACTGCCAATCCCAAGTGGTTGTTTTCTATATAAAATATTTACATAATATTCCCGAGCACACAGGAAACAGGAAAAGGCCAGAAGGGGAGTCTTCCTTCTTCCATACAGTCATTCTGAGGAAGCAAATCCCTGCCTACATCAGAATTTCAAACCATGAGACATCACCATATCAGAGGAAATGATGACAATACCTAGGCTGGAGGAGCTGGAGAGACAGTACAGCGGTGAGGCATTTGTCTAGCATTCCGCAGAGCCAGGTTCAAATCCCACATATGGTCCTTCCTTCAGGCACTGACTGGGATCACTCCAAACACAGATCCAGGAACAGCCGCTGAGAACCACCCGGTGTGGCTCCCAAACCCCAAAGTACAAACAAATACACTTCTAGCTTCTAAAATTGTGAAAATAAATGGCAATAGTTTTAAACCACCAAGTTTGTTTAAAAAAAAAAATATCACATAGCAGCCCTAGGAAACTAATATATAAGTCCTATCAGCAGTCCCTGGGAAGTTGATGGAAATTCAGATTCTCAGGTCCCGACCCAGCCCTAATGAGTCAGAATCAGTGTGTAAACAGTGCTTCCAGGTGGGGGAAATGCAATTGGAGTTTATTTTCAGTTTGTTTTATGTTTTTGCACCACACCTAATGTTCAGGGCTTTCTCCTGGCTCTGGACTCAGGATCATATTGGTGGGCTCTAGAGACCACATGGGGGTGCCAGGGATCGAACCCAAGTCGGCTGCATGCCAGGCAAGTGCCATAACACTTTATTTTCTCTCCGGTCTCACAATTAAAGTTTAAAAGGCACTGGCATAAGCTATTCAACACATCAGAGCAATGGCTTTGTACCAACATGGAAAAGCTGGATGGTAGATATCAGCAAGGTAAAACAGAGCATGTGTTTGAAATGCGCATATGGTTAGTGTGATCTGTGTATGCATAGGACCAAAGCCTGGATAAAAATTAGTAAAACAACTAGTTGAAAATGATCACTCTGGACAAGAACTGAATGTTGAAAGTAGGTAAAGGGATATACATGATAACCATTTAGCATTGGTATTGCAAACCATAATGCCTAAAATCAGAGAGAAAAATAAAAAATAAAAAAAATCAGAGAGAGAGAAAGAGAAAGATCGAGAGAGAAAAGAGGTGTCTGTCATAGGGGAAGGCAGGGGTGTGGGGTGAGTTGAATGGGTGGGAAGAAAAACTGGGGACACTGGTGCTGGGAAATTACACTAGTGGAGGGATGAGTGGTAGAACATTGTATGACTGAAACACAGTCATGAGCAGCTTTGTAATGCTCTATCTTAGGTGATTCCATTTTTAAAAAAAGAAGCAGAAACTCCCCCACTTTTATCTCAACACTCCTTATTCATGTGCTAACTTGCTTTCTTGTTTGTTTTAAACAACATCCAGTTCCAAGTGCGTGCCAGGAGGTTCCATGCCTGGGGCAACCAGAGCTACTCCCAGTGATGCTGAAGGTGGTGACAGGAGAGATGGCATGGGGTGGCAGGGACAGAAATGAGGGGCTAATACACGCTGGCCTGTGCTTTAGCAATTGAGCTATTTCCCTGGTCCCATGTGGCTAATCTGTTTCTCACTTGCCCTCCCCGGCTCTGTCTGTGCCCTGCCAATGTTGGCAATGGCACACAGTGTCCTTCCCCAGGTGCATTCACAACCAGGTCTACAAAGAAGCTGCAAGTAGCCTAGTTCATCCACCCATAAGAGCATTCCAGAGGATTCTCTGCTAATGGGATCCCCTAAGCACCTCAAAAATGCTCTTAAAGTTCCAAGTATAGTCATATCTCTTGACTGTCCAAAGTCTTTGGTTCTGTGTTTCCTCTGCGATGCTAATCTGGCAACTGGAGACATGGAAAAGGCCAGTCCCCTGACACTGATGGCGGTGAGACTTATCCTTCTACACTCTGCGGTGTGTATGCTTGTATATTAAATGCACCTCGCCAACTACACAGAATCAGCAACCTCCAAGCAAAGAAATCGATCAACTTCACATCACCGAGTCAATGAACTGTTAAATTCTTTGCTTCCTTCTTTATCCCACTATAGGTAGACATGTCAGGCATGCCACTGTTGCAAATGGAACCAAGACAATATCACAGATTTTCAGAGAATCCAAAAGATAAGTTCTTTCACATATTTGAAGGCTATAATTTGTTTCATTCAACCTCAACATGGATTTTTCAAATGATTTATATTAAAAGTCTACTTCCCCTACTTCAGAGTCTCTTGCCCCCTGTGCCTGGCTGTCTTCACCAGGGCCCCTTGGAGGGGACAAGTTGCCTTCCCCTCCCCGCCCCAACCAGAGCCTTGATAGTTTAAGACCTCCAGAACCCAGCCACAGCCATGCTCAAGGTAACTCTCCACACGTTCGGACGAGCCTCACACATGAAGGGACCAGCAGAAGAACCCAGGTGTGCAGGACCCGGGGCTGAGATCTCCAAGCCTGCTTGAATTGGGACTGAGCCTTCTCCATCCAGAACCCCCATTTTCCAGTAGCTTGGTAGCCACACCCACAAACTGCCCCCGGTGCCATGTAATGCCACCAATGGCCAACATCCAGAGGCTATAAGACCAAGCTTCCAGAAGCTTGTTCTCATAGCCTTGTTCTCCCTCTTGAAGAATCTGATAAGCGGTCTATTGCCCGCACAGGAGAGCCTTGCAAGCTCTTCATGGCGTATTCCTATCCCCAATACAGTAAAAGATATATACATACTTCTTGAAAGCCCAGCAAGTTACCGAGAGTATCCTGCCCACACGGCAGAGCCTGGCAAGCTACCCATGACTATTCGATATGCCAAAAAACAGTAACAATAGGTCTCATTCCCCTGACCCTGAAAGAATCTCCAATCGTTGGGAAAAACGAGTAAGGGGAGGCTGCTAAAATCTCATGGCTGAGTGTAATAGAGATGTTACTGGTGTCCGCTTGAGTAAATCGACGAACAACGGGATGACAGTGATACAATAATGTTTCCCCTTACCCCTCTTCCCCAGAATCTTAAAATCACAGCTCATCTTCAGAGAATGCAGGACTCCAGTTCAAACAAGTTCCAGGAATATTTATACATAAACATCCCCAAACCTGCCTTCTTTATTATGGGGGGAGGACACTTTAATTAAAGGGATAATGTTAAGGAGGAACAAAACAGTATCTTTCAAACTTCAACATTTGCATACATGCTATCTGAATGAAAATGAAAGGAAACACATTTCCAATGAGCGTGGTTCCTCGGTTCCTATAGCAGTCACACTCATGCTATTAAGCTACTATTTAAATACTCTGAGACTGATCAAAGGGTAAACATTCTTCTAAAAAAAATTGGGTCCAGGGGTTGGAGAGATAGTACAGCATGTAGGATGCCTATGTTGCATGCGGTAAGTCCGGGTTTGATCTCCAGTATCCCGTATGGTCCACCACGCCCTGCCAGTTGTGAAACCCGAGCACAGAGTCACAGGTGAGTCCCAAGTACCACCAGGTGTGGTCCAAAAACAAAAACAAAAAAGCAAAACAGACAAAAGGAAAGACAAGAAAATGGGTTTTACTTCTAACTATGTAAATACTGGCAATTACTTAAAGACTTTGAGAAGAAAGTAGGACTCAAAGTCATTCAACACAATTTAACAGAGGGCAGGAAAAAATAAAAAGCGCCAAAAGAAAAGAACAAAAGGGTAGGGAATGTGGCTCAGTGGCCAAGTGTATGTCTGGCATGCATGGACCAGGGTCTATTGTCCCGCACTATCTATCTATCTTTCTATCTATCTATCTATCTATCTATCTATCTATCTATCTATCTATCTATCTATCTATCTATCT
>JASTTN010007191.1:91748-112219 GCA_030324115.1 Sorex maritimensis | reverse complement strand
AGGTCCAAGAAGGAAATCGCATACAAAGGAGCACCCCTTAGGCTCACAGCAGATCTATCAGAGGAAACCCTCCAAGCTCGAAGGCAATGGTGGGATATAGTGAAAAAACTCAATGAAATCAACGCTTCACCAAGAATACTTTATCCGGCTAAACTCTCATTCAAACTAGAAGGAATCATACACTACTTTGGGGATAAACAACAGCTCAGGAACTTCATAGACTCAAAACCAAACCTAAAAGAAGCACTAAAGGGGCTATTGTAAGACAAGAACAACCCCTACAAGCACAACAAACCCTTGCACAAAGACGGCACAAAATCCCATAACAATAATCTCCCTTAATGTCAATGGTCTGAATTCACCAATTAAGAGACACAGACTGGCAAAATGGATTCAGAGACTCAACCCAACATTCTGTTGCCTGCAAGAAACACATCTGAATAGCCAGAACAAACACAGACTCAAAGTCAAAGGATGGAAAACAATCCTGCAAGCAAACAACTCCCTCAAGAAAGCCGGGGTGGCTTTACTAGTATCAGACAACATAAACTTCAGGTTGAAAAAGATTAGAAGGGATAATGAAGGCCACTTTTTATTAATCAAGGTATGTGTACATCAGGAAGAAATCACACTCCTAAATGTCTATGCACCCAATGAGGGACCAGCTAAATTCCTCCAACAGCTGCTAAGAGACCTTAAGAAGGACATCTCAAGCAACACAATAGTAGTTGGAGACTTCAACAACGCACTGTCTCCTCTGGACAGATCAAGAAGATTAAAACTCACCAAGGAAATACTGGCTTTGAAGGAAGAAATAGAAGAGAGAGGACTAATAGATCTATACAGGGCTTTATATCCCCCAAAAAAGGAATACACATTCTTTTCCAGTGCACATGGAACATTTTCCAGAATAGAACATGCGCTGGGCCACACAACATACCTCAACAGAATCAACAAGATAGACATTGTACCAGCTATCTTTTCAGAACATGATGCACTGAAGATAAAACTTAATTGTGGACAGATGCAGAAAACCAAATCAAACACCTGGAAATTAAATAGCTCAATATTGAACAATGAGTGGGTCAGGAAGGAAATCAAGGAAGAAATCAAAAGGTACCTAGAAGCAAATGAGAATGAAGACACGAGCTACCAGAACCTGTGGGACGCAGCTAAAGCCATTTTAAGGGGAAAATTTATAGCTCTGCAAGCATATCTCAGGAAGAAAGAAAGGGCCCACATAAATAACTTGACTTCACAGCTCAAGACCTTAGAAAAGGTCCAACAAAAGGAGCCAAAACCAGGCAGAAGGAAAGAGATAATAAAACTTAGAGCGGAAATTAACGAAATGGAAACCCAAAAGACAATCCGGAAGATCAATGAAACCAAGAGCTGGTTCTTCGAGAAAATAAACAAGATTGATAAACCACTAGCAAGGCTCACAAAGAAAGAGAGAGAGAGAACCCTTATAAGCTGAATCAGAAATGAAAAGGCGGACATCACAACAGAAACCAATGAAATTCAAAAGATCATCAGAGACTACTTTGAAAATCTCTATGCCATGAAATAAGAGAACCTAGAAGAAATGGATAAATTCCTCGACTCCTATAATCTCCCAAGGCTGAACCAAGAAGACCTGGAGTACCTGAATAGTCCAATTAACATCAAGGAAATTGAAATGGTAATCAAAAGTCTTCCCAAAAACAAACGCCCAGGTCCAGACGGATTCACTAATGAGTTCTTCCAAACATTTAAAGAGGACATATTGCCAGTCCTTCTCAAGCTCTTCCAGGAAATTGAAGAAACAGAAACCCTCCCAAACAGTTTCTATGAGGCTCATATCTCCCTAATACCAAAAGCAAACAAAGACACCACAAAAAAAGAAAACTATAGGCCAATATCCCTGATGAACACAGATGCAAAGATCCTCAACAAAATATTAGCAAATAGAATTCAACAACTCATCAAAAAGATCATACACCACGACCAAATGGGATTCATCCCGAGGATGCAAGGATGGTTTAACATCCGGAAATCAATCAACATAATCCATCATATCAACAAAAGAAAAGATAAAAATCATATAATCATATCAATAGATGCAGAGAAAGCATTTGACAAGATCCAGCATCCGTTTATGATGAAAACACTTGCCAAAATGGGTATAGAAGGGAACTTCCTCAATATAGACAAAGCCATTTATCGCAAACCTATGGCAAGCATTGTCCTCAATGGGGAAAAACTAAGAGCCTTCCCTCTGAGAACAGGGACGAGACAAGGATGCCCACTCTCTCCACTTCTGTTCAATATAGTACTGGAAGTACTTGCAATAGCGATTAGGCAAGAAAAAGACATTAAGGGCATTCAGGTAGGAAAGGAAGAAATCAAGCTCTCACTATTCGCAGATGATATGATACTATACTTAGAGAACCCTAAAACCTCTACCAAGAAACTCCTAGAAACAATAGACTCGTATAGTAAAGTTTCAGGCTATAGAATCAATACCCAAAAGTCCATGGCTTTCCTATATGCAAATAATGAGAGAGAAGAAAGTGACCTGAGAATAGCAATCCCCTTCACAATTGTGCCTCAAAAAGTCAAATACTTCGGAATCAGCTTGACAAAGGAGGTAAAGGACTTGTATAATGAAAACTATAAAACACTACTTCAGGAAATAAAAGAGGACACGAGGAAATGGAAAGACATCCCCTGCTCATGGATTGGAAGAAATATTATTGTCAAAATGGCAATTCTCCCCAAAGCATTGTACAAATTCAATGCGATCCCTATAGGGATACCCTTGACATTTCAAAGAAATGGAGCAAGCGCTCCTGAAATTGATATGGAACAATAAGCCCCCACGTATAGCTAAAGCAATCCTTGGGAAAAAGAAAATGGGAGGAATCAACCTCCCCAACTACCAACTCTACTACAAAGCAGTAGTCATTAAAACAGCATGGTATTGGAACAAAGGCAGAGCTGCAGACCAATGGAATAGGGTTGAATACTCTGACATACACCCCCAAATATATGATCATCTAATCATTGATAAGGGAGCAAGAAATGTGAAGTGGAGCAAGGAAAGCATACTTATCAAATTGTGCTGGCAAAACTGGACAGCTACATGCAAAAAAATGGGCTTAGACCTCCATCTATCACCATATACAAAAATCAGATCAAAATGGATTAAAGACCTCAATATCAGACCAGAATCCCTAAGGTACATTGAAGATAAGGTCGGCAAAACCCTCCACGACATTGAAGCCAAAAGTATCTTCAAAGCTGACATGCCACTGGCCAAGCAAGTGAAAACAAAGATAAATAAATCGGATTATCTCAAACTAAGAAGCTTCTGCAACTCAAAAGAAACAGTGACCAAAATACAAAGACAATCTACAGAATGGGAAAGGATATTTATGCAGTATCCATCCAATTAAGGATTGATAACAAGGGTATACAATGCACTGGTTGAACTCCACAAGAAGAAAACTGCCAACCCAATCAAAAAATGGGCTGATGAAATGAACAGAAACTTTTCCAAAGAAGAAATCCAAATGGCTGAGAGGCTCATGAGAAAATGTTCAACATCACTAATTATCAGGGAGATGCAGATCAAAGCAACAATGAGATATCATCACACCACAGAGACTGGCCCACATCCCAAAAATCAAAAGCAACCGGTTTTGGTGTGGATGTGGGGAGAAAG
The DNA here is from genome assembly GCA_030324115.1 of Sorex maritimensis. Classification (NCBI taxonomy): domain Eukaryota; kingdom Metazoa; phylum Chordata; class Mammalia; order Eulipotyphla; family Soricidae; genus Sorex; species Sorex maritimensis. Next base: position 108,513 of record JASTTN010007191.1, on the reverse strand, counting down.
GGACTCTCCTTCACTGCTGGTGGGAATGCCAGCTGGTTCATCCCTTTTGGAAAACAATATGGACGATTCTCAAAAAGTTAGAAATTCAGCTCCCATTTGACCCAGCAATACCACTCCTGGGAATATATCCCGGAGAGGAAAAAAGGTATAGTAGAGATGACATCTGCATTTCCATGTTCATTGCCACTCTGTTTACAATAGCCACAATATAGAAAAAGCCAGAGTGCCCGAAAACAGATGATTGGCTAAAGAAACTCTGGTATATTTACACAATGGAATACTATGTAGCTGTCAGAAAACATGAAGTCATGAAATTTGCATATAAGTGGATCAACATGGAAAGTGTCATGCTGCGTGAAATGAGTCAGAAAGAAAGAGACAGACATAGAAAGATCGCACTCATATGTGGAATATAAAGTAGCTGAAAGGTACAAGCTTACAATGTTGTGATTCCTGGCAGACATTTCACTAGACTTAGTTACTAAAATACAGAAATCCAAAACTATGCTGCTGCTAGTGCGGCCTCCGGACCTCATATCTCTTCATTCTCAGCAATGGAAAACAAATTACCAAATGCCTTCTTTTCAGCAGATCGACTTTAGGGGGCAGAAACTCCAAATAAATAATAGTGAATTTTTTAATTGAAAATATTGAATGTAATCAAAGTAAAGTGAAAGTAAAGTGAAATTTACCAGTTACACATGCGGGGTGGGGGCTGGGGAGGTGGGGGGAAGGGTGGAGGTATATTATGATTCTTGGTGGTGGAATATGTGCACTGGTGAAGGGACGGGTGTTTGAGCATTGTATAACTGAGACTTAAACCTGAAAGCTTTGTAACTTTCACAAGGTGAACTAATAAAAGAAAAAAAAAATCTAATGTTTTGTTTCGGTTTGGCTTTTTGTTTCTTGCTTTGTCGGAATTAATGATATTTTGGTGTCTAAAATAAAATTAATATAATTATTAACAAAATATAGATTAATGTACAACCATAAATTGATGAATGGGGCAGAAATTATAGATCATGTTTGCACACTGATAATATCAACTTGAAAGTTTCTGTGAACAACGCCACAACGCCATTGCAGTAACATGAATGCTAAACCAGAAATAGGAAGTACATTAGATGAAGAAAAACAGACAAAATATGCACAAAAGAACCAAAAATCATGACAGTGAGAAAGTTCTAAAACTGAGAGTTAGAAATTTTTGTGTTTGTGAGAGAGAGAGAAACTGTGTGAGAGAGATTTCTTCTCTTATTTGCTGCTCTATGTCTCTCTGTTGACTGCCCTTTTATTAATTATTCTGTGCCTCGGAAGTGAGAAGTTCACATATGAATATTTTACATTTCTTCATCTCCTAGTAAATATTTGTATCAAGCTTTGGAAGACAATGGCATGAGTTTAGAGTTCTAGAAGAGACGAGTTGGGGTCCGAGTTATCTATTGTATTCCCATACTCTTTTGGCATCAGATATCTAACTGATGTGTTTCTCATGGCATTTGCCTGCAACTTATCTGCTGTCCTTGCAATGAAGTTCTTCTTTTCTCCTTAGCAGCACTTATTCTTATATTTTCTATTTTAATTGTTATTAATTTATTTTTTATTGAATCACAGCGAGATAGTTGTTCATCTTTCCCTTCAGTATGAGGATATAATATAGTAGTTAGTGTATACAAATTACAAATATGTATAATTTTTTAAGCCGCACTGTAAATCAGTAAATGAAACAACTTATTAAATTATCTTCAGTCTCACATTAGTATTTGCTGTGTTTATTTTGTTTGCCTCCCTTACCTGGACCCTGATTGACTGGTTTGACTTATACCACTACTACCAGTACTTGACTTCTACCCTTGCCACCTTTACTCCAACTACTTCTCTGATATCATGACTACCCACAAGGACTTTAGCAGCTTGATTCAGTAAAAGGGGTTCTTCAGAGAAATAGAAAGAAATAAATCTGAAGGCAGAAGGCAGAAGCAGATTCACTATTGCCATAAAATACCTCCCCTCCAACTTTCTTCAATTTCTTACAATCCCAAAATCAATTATAGTTTAGTGTCTTACTTTATTATGCCCTGGGCTATTTTACAATGAGGTTATGCTTAGCATTGCATTGTTTTGGGTGTTTAAGCCATTAATTTTTAAAATTATTTTTGATGTTATTAAATTCTTTTGTTTTGTTTTGGTGACATATCCAGTGATATTCAAAGGGTACTCTTAGGTCAGTGCTTGGGAGTCACTCCTTGTCATGCTTGCAGAATTGTGCAGTGCTAGGGATCTCATCCATTCCTCTCTCATGCCTGGAATGCTCCCCAGTCTGTTGAGCCTTATGGCTTAATATGGTTATACTTTAGTGTAACATATTTCATTTGTTTTCTTTTTATGATGTTATTTTTACTTTTTTCTTTGCCTTCTTGTGGATTGTTACAATTTTATTTTATGTTACAGCTAAGCACAGATGCTAGAGGAAAAAAACGAACAATAAAAACAGATAGTGGGAGATTTAAATACATTGTTTTAATTCAAGAGTACACAAAGGAAGCATAATAAATGAGATATGTCTGAATATGCATTGAACTATGCTCCAATAACATGCAATATTTATTCTTCTTAAACACATATAAAACAATAATAAAAATATCATATTCTTAAAACAATGGATTTTTTTTGTCATGCAGACTTTGGGCTACAGTGATCAGAAACTGTTACTAGCTCTGTGCTCAGGAGAGACCCTTGGAACTGCTGGGGAACCATAATCAGTACCAATGACTAAATTGGGGTCAGTCAGTTGCATGTAAGACATGTATCTTACCTGCTGTACTATCTCTCTAGCTTCATACTCTTGCTAATGGGATGGTACAACACCATCAACAAGGTACACACGTACACGCACACACACACACAAACTGTCATGCACTATGCACAGATTTCTATAGTTAAGTATAATATATAAATATAAAGAGATGAATAGATAATACAGTAGGTAAAGCATCTGCCTTGCACAAAGTCAACCTAGGTTCTATCCCTAGCACCACATGTGTTGAACCCTGCCAGTGCTGAACCTTGAGCATACAGCAAGACTAAATCCAATGTATCTTCAGATCTGTCCCCCAAACAATCACTGTCACTGTCATCCTGTTGCTCATCGATTTGCTCAAGGGGGCACCAGTAGTGTCTCTCATTGTGAGACTTATTGTTACTGTTTTTGGCATATTGAATACACCACAGGTAGCTTGCCAGGCTCTGCCATGCAGGCTCAATACTCTTAGTAGCTTGCTGGGCTCTCCGATAGGGACGGAGGAATTGAACATGGGTTGGCCGCATGCAAGGCAACCGCCCTACCCCTGTGCTATCGCTCCAGGCTCTTTCAGGGTCAGGAGAATGAGACCCATCATTGTTACTGTTTTTGGCTTATCAAATACACCATGGGGAGCTTGCCAGGCTCTGCCATGAGAGCAGGATACTCTCAGTAGCTTGCCTGTTTCTCTGCGAGGGAGAACTAGACAGCAAGAGGTGGCACTTCCAGGAGCTTTGTTTTATAGTCTCTTAATCTTGGCCATTGATGGGATTACAGGGCAGCCAGGGGCAGTTTGTGGGTGTGACTGCCTAGCTACTGGAAAACCCGGGATCTGGGTGGAGGAGGCCCAGACCTGATAGAGCAGGCTTGGAGATCTCAGTCCCAGATCCCACATACCTGGGTTCCTCTGCCGGTTCCTTCATGTGTGAGGCTCATCCGAATGTGTGGAGAGGGGTCTTGAGCATGGCTGTGGAGGTCTTCGACTGCTGGGGCTCTGCTCAGGCTGGGGAGGGAAACTCTACCCGCCCCACTCCAAGGAGCCCCGGTGAAGACAGCCAGGCGCGGGGGGCACCAGACTCTAAAAAGATAATAGTATAATAATGTATAAATAAATTGGTGCATATCTATTTAATTAAAAATATGAAGATACAAATATGTAATAGAAATTAATTTTAGGAAATAATCATATCAGAAAAATAACTCATTTTGGATTCTGTTAATTTATAACGTTAATTTCAAAATAACCTTTATATATGTATTATATATTTATATATTTGCAATAAACTTTTATTGAATAATAATTCTGTTTGGAATGGAGTTATCAAAAAATAAATGAAAATACCAGTCTCCATTGCAATCATTTTTAAAAATATATTTAGTATATCTCAATACATTTATACTTGTGAATAAGTTTAAATAATAAAAGAAGTCCCCAAAACAATAGTAGAGCTGTGGATGCTTGCTCCAGCGTTGTATTAAGAAATAACTTGACATGCATTAGTGTCTAAGTTTAAGGCATACAACATAGTAGTTTACTTTACATGTATTGTAATATTGCAATAAGTTCAAATAACATCCACATTTGCATATAGATACAAGATAAAGAAGAAAAGAGGTATAAAAATGGTTTATAAATCTCTAGGATGTGTATCATGCAGCTAGGTTAACTATAGCTTTAATGTTGTAATTATTCTGTAATACTTATTCATCTTAACATTTGAAAGTGGTGCAAAATCTTCCTCCAATTTTCCTTACCAAATTCCCTTCCTTTTGTAATTACAAGATTGGCCTCATTTCCTGAGTTTTTTGTTCTTGTTTTAGATTCCATATATAAATGATATTATGCAGTACTTGTCTTTCTCTGACTTCTTTCATTTAGCATGTCTTCAAAGTCATTTTTATTGTCACAAACTGTAGGATTTTCTCTTTCTTAAGGCTGAATGAAATTACATTGCATGCATATATGCATTATACATAGACATTTTTGGACATTTTGAGTTTTGGTTGGTTTTAACTATCTATAATATAGTATGAGGTTACAATTTCTTTATATATCCATACATTTGTGAATATGGGTTTGCTATGCATTTGTTACTATACATAATGATGCCATCAGCGTGAGGGTGCATGTAATTCATCAAATTATTGTTTCTTTTTCCTCTATACATTTCCTCTATATGTTAAATCATATGGTAGTTGTGTTTTTTAATGTTGGGGAAACCCACCATACTTATTTTAATAGAGATTATACCCATTTTTAAAAGTCATCAACATTGTCAAAAGTTCTTTTCTACAGTATCCACTCCAACACTATCTCTTGCCTTTTGGGAATGATCTTTCTAATAAATGTAGGATGATAACTTCATTGTGTTTTTAATTTTCAGTTCTCAAAATAGTAAAGGTTTTCTGCATATTTTCATAGGCATCTTTACCTTTTAAGTCATTACAGAAGTGTCTGTTCAGACTTTTTGCCAATCTATTATATTGGGGTTTTGTTGCTGTTATAATATTGAATTTTGTTTTGGTTACCAACCACTCACCACATAAAAGGCTTACTAGTATTTTTCCATTCTATAAGTTTTTGTATTTGTTTTGTTTTGGAGCCACATCCTGCTGTGCTCAGGATTTACTCCTGGCTCTGTGTTCACTCGTCACTGGTGGGGCTCAGGAAACCATATATAATGCAGGGGATCAAACCAGAATTAATCATGTACAAAACAAGTGCTCTACCTTCTGTACCATCACTCTGGCTCCAGTTGTGTGTTTTTGAGAAATTTCCATATATTCTGTGCTGCCCATTTGTTGGCACATCAGTTCATTATAACCTCCCTTTGAACATTTTTTATTTGAAATTTTTATAGGAATTTTCTTCTCTCTCTCTCTCTCTCTCATTAGTGAAGATAAGCTTTAACCTATGATTTTCATCTCTTCAAAGAACTGACTTGTATTTTCTTGTACTTTTGATACAAGAAACAAAATACAAGAAACTTCTGAAACAAGTTAGTTCTTCTCAAAGAACTTGTATTTTCTTGTATTTCTTGTATTTTTTCTTGTATTCATGGTCTCTTTCATTTGCTATGCCCTAGACTTTACTATTTATAGTTGTTTTTTTTTTGCAGAATTTGAAAAAATTCAGCAAGCTACTATTTCTCTGTTTCCTAGAGGTCTAAATTTAGTTAATTTTAACTTTTTTTCTTTAAGTTGTGATAATTACCTCTTCTAATGTAGGTGTTTATTAGCATGAAATTATCCTTAGAATTGCTTTTACTGTTTCATGCATGTTCTGTTAAATGTTTAACTTTTTAAATTCAATAACAGTGCTATATACACTTATAAATACTATTCATTATTCGGTTTCAGTTATACAATTTTCCATCACCCATCCCTCTCCAGTGTACATTTCCCACCACCAATGTCCCTAGAATCCCTCCTACTACCACCCCAACCTCCAATTCTATGACAGGCACTTTTCTTTCTTCTTCCTCTTCCTCTTCTTCCTCTTCCTTTTCTTCCTCTTCTCTCTCTCTCTCTCTTTCTCTCTGTCTCTACTTCTGTCTCTGTCTCTCTGTCTTTGTCTCTCTCTGTCTCTCTCACTCCCTCCCTCTTTTTGGACATTATAGTTTGCAATACAGGTACTGAGAGGTTATTATTTTTGGCCCTTTACCTATTTTCAGCACTCAGTTCTTAATCTAGTGATCATTTCCAACATCATTGTCATAGTAGTCCCTTTTCTAACCCAACTGCCTTCTTCCCCAGCACTCGAGAGAGGTTTCCAACTGTGGACCAACCCTCCTGGACCTTGCTCCTACTGTCCTTGGGTATTAGTCTCATTTTTCATATCCTACAAATGAATGCAATCATTCTACGTCAGTTGCAAATTTATTTTTTAAATCCTTGAATGTCTTCTTTGATATTGTTGACAAATGCTGTATTTTAAGACACCATTCTGTTTTACAAAATTAGTAAATATATGTTGCTATTTCTTTTAATATCCTTTAAATAGATAAAATAATGTAATTTATGGTTTTAATTATCACGATCTTTCTCTCCTGAGCATTATTATCATTTACATTGACCTAATTTGAATGGTAAATGTAATAAGACTATGACTTTGATTGGCTTTCTTTTCTATAGAATCATAACATTCAACTCTATCTCTAGTCTAACTTACACAATAGAATATTCTCAGTAAACTTAGCTAAATAGAAAGAAAACAATACGTGAGTAAAAAAAAGAAATTGAGAAAAATTAGTGTGTGAGTAAAAAAAAAAACTTATTTCAATCTATTTTCTGGAGGTATTATATAAAAGGTAAATAAAAATTCGTGATAGTATTTATCCCTAGTTTTTTAAAATAATGTCATTTTTATTCTTGCAAACATCTTATCTCCTGTTTAATGTATGCATACACAAAATCAGTTTATTAACTTATTTATTTATTTATTATTTTTTGGTACTAACAATGAAGAGCTTTTCCTCTTTTTCCTCTTCCTGTAGAGGATAACTTGATTCCCAAGACAATACTGGTGTCTCTAATACTGTGAACTATTACCTTGGGGCACATTACATGTATTTTTCCATTAATGACCCAATTCAATAGTACAAATATCAAGGATGTAAGAGGTTGGTAACTGTTTACACATTTATTCTATTGGTTTTTTAAAACTAAGAACCTGAACACCTGGACCAGATTACAGTTATCTACGTTTATAGACAGAAACTGAGGTATTTAAAATATACAAAAGAGAAAATAGTGACAACATTTTTCTTGTAGGCAGAATGATCAAATATGTGTGTGTGTGGGGGGGTGAATAGTTATTAACTATTTATTATTTTTTCAGAAAAAATCTTAATTTTTATTCACATAGCTTGAAATCAAAATTATTGCATGAGATTAGGTATTTTAGAAATAGTATTTCTAAAATATGACATGAAAATTCAAGGCAATATTTATACCACTATTTTTTTCTTTTCTATTTACATATCAAAACAGAAATTATGATTATCATTCATTAGTAGTGAAAGTCAGGTGAAGCATTTTTTGACTGGTGCAAATGGACAAATAAGTATGAAATATGTCTTACTGATTAGACTAATAGAATAATCTTGCTTCTTACATGTCCCTCTTAAATTCTCAAAATCATAGTTCTAATTATTAATTATATCCTGAAGAGACTAGTTTATAATTTTGTTTCATTGACTTGGATTTACAAAAAATATCTATTATAATTTTTAAAAAAAGATTGTAGGTCTAAAACACTGCAGATGACTTAACGAAAGGAAAAGCTATACCTATAAAGCTTAAAGAATAAAGACAGATACAAAGTTGTATAGTAACATATTAGTATCAAAATAGCAATTAGTATCAAAAATAGCAATAGTAACATATTAGTATTACTATTCCAGTAATTCTGTCCACATCCACAACATAGTTCATATGAAATTTACCTGTAGAAGTAAATTATGATGTATCAAGATCATTTTAAATTTGGTTTTTAAAATGGAATAGAACTAAAGAACATACTTGAATGAAAAGCATTGTATATTTTTCTTCAACACAGGTAGTTGTATATTCTGTGCAGAAAGCATGAAGTCACTGAACAAATATTTCTCACTCTTTTACTGAGACATTTAACTGAAAGAGAAGTTGTGATATCTTACTGTGTGCTGCTTTTTACAGTGCAATAGATAGATTATAGCAGATATTCATCATAAGTTAAGGCACTATATAATGTATTATTTCTATTACATATAATTAAAATATATATTAATAATTTATCTAGAAATAATAGATCATTTATATTATTTATTCTTATTAATAGCATGAATATGTTCTACTCTTATCATCTCATTTTTATTATATATTTTGGTGTGTTTTCTTTGTTTCCCTTCATTTTGGTAGGGTCTTGTTTTACTTATTTTTCCTAATTATCTTGAGAAAAACCTGCCTTATTTTTCTCATACTCATGAATTATAGCTAACAATTCTTAGATGATAATTTAGTGATTCTCAAATACAATTATAAAGTACTACATTTATCCATACATTAAGTTATCTCAAAACTTAGCATCTAATATGTATCAGTTACAGGGAATATACAGATCAGACTCAACATTAATAATTTTATTAAGCTATGAGACTCCCACATATTTTATAGTACTGTGAAGCAATAAAAGTAAAATATCACTAAATATAAGGAAATATCCAAAAAGAAAAGAATTATCTGAGCAAATCATTTATTACTTCTATCATGGATGTTTATAACTCTGAATCTATATTCTAACAAGACTAAAAGAATATGTCCAGCACCTCTCAGCACTTCCCAATACATGCTTCTCTGGTTTTTATTCTTTACCATCTAAGGACAAAACTCAGCTATGTATAGCAGCTTGGGGCATCTGGGGTATTTTATACATATGTAATAAAATCTTTTATATACTATTTTGTGTAGTTTTCCAGTTTTCCATAGAATAAGTTGTTGCTTGTTATTCAGCTTTACAAATATAGTTATAATATGTTTGGGGTATGAACCCTTTGTCAGATGAGTGGTGAACAAGCATTTTTCTCCCAGGCTGTGTGTTGTCAAATTATTCTGGTCCTTGTCTCTCTCAGGACAAAAAAGTTTATTTGATGTGGTTCCATTTGTCTTTTTTTTAAATTTCATTTTCTTAGCATTGAGTCGGTGAAGATGCCTCTAGACTCAATTTCATGAAGGGTTATTCCTATATTTTTCTTAATATATTTTATGAGCTCAGTCTGATATCAAGGTCTTTAATACATTTTAATTGGACTTTTTGTATGATGGAATATTTGAGGGAATATTTGAGTTTGAGTTCATTCCTTTACATGTGGCTGGCCACTTTTCACATTACCATTTCTTAAAGACGCTTTTCTTGCTCTACTTCATACATGCAGATTTTTGTTCGGAGAGCCCAGCAAGCTGCCGAGAATATCTCGCCCGAATGGCAAAGCCTGGCAAGTTACCTGTGGTGTATTTGATATGCCAAAAACTAACAAGGAGTCTCACAATGGAGATGTTACTGGTGCCCGCTCAAGCAAATCAATGAGCAACGGGATGAGAGTGACAGGTATATGATATATATACACTAAATCATATTTATTTAAAACATATTTCATAATTCCAATATTTTCTTTGTCATAAATTAAATGGATTGTGCTTCAGAATGTGATTTCTAGGCACTGGAGAGATAATAGAGCAGGTAAGGTGTTTGCATGCATATGACTGACCTGGCTTCATTTCCTGACATCCTTATCTTTTCCAAGAATGACATCTGAACACAGATAGTAGTAAGCTCTGAGCACCTCCAGGTGTGGTCTAAAAACAAAGCAAAACAAAAACCAGAATGTGATTTCTGAATTCTGTTTTATTTTTGACCATGCTTAATATATAATTTTTCAGAGGAAATCGAGTACATTATTCAATACGATATTCAGGTGAACATTTATCACCTGAATATATTTAAAATGAAAAGATAGCCTTAAAATTTGTATATTTCACTGAGATGCAATACTTTACATGTTAATGTGGTTTATGAGAAATTGAAAATTGCCTTGCACGTGGCTGACCCGGGTTTGATTCCTCTGCCCCTCTTGGAAAGCCCATCAAGGTACAGAGAGTATCTCGCCCGCATGGCAGAGCCTGGCAAGCTCCCTGTGGTGTATTTGATATGCCAAAAACAGTAATAAGAAGTCTCACAATGGGGACCCTTCTGGTGCCCGCTTGAGCAAATCGATGAGCAATGGGATGACAGTGATACAGTGATTTCTGAAATGTCCCTAAATTTATGTAATACACACCATAGTAGTTGACAATGTCTCTTTGAGAAGTTGAATAAACTGTTTTCTATTTTGTTAATAAAAGGATTATAATAAAGATGAATAAAAGCCAAGTAAGTTATTTGGAATACCTAAAAAAATAACTGCAATTTATTTAATAGGGTTACATTGGTGTTAATATTTATGAATACCATAATGTAAACAGTTCTTGCACACCACCACCACTGAAGTGTCCAGGACCCTTCAATAATCTGATCACTATTTCACCTTCCTTGTCTTTGAATATATTCAATTTTGTACATGCCATGACTTCTTTATTCATTTTCTGTTGGTGGATATTTGGGAGTTACTTCCAGATCTTGGCTATTGTACTAAGGGCAGCAGTGAACACAGTTTTGCATATATCTTTTCAAATTAAAGTTTTGTTGCTTTGGTGTGGAAATCTAGAATTAGGATAGTTGGGTCATATGGGAGCTCAGCATCATTTTTTCTTTTAAGACATCTTCATATTCTCGACTTTAGGGGGGAGAAACTCCAAGCAATAATAGTGAGTTTATTTGTTGAAATATTGAATGTAATCAAAGTAAAGTGAAATTTATCAGTTACACAGGCGGGGTGGGGGGCTGGAGAGGTGGGGTGGGGAGGTATACTGTGATTCTTGGTGGTGGAATATGTGCACTGGTGAAGGGATGGGTGTTTTAGCATTGTATAACTGAGACTTAAGCCTGAAAGCTTTGTAACTTTCCACATGGTGATTCAATAAAAGAATAAATTTAAAAAAATAAATAAAACATGGAAAAAAAGACATCTTCATGTTCTTTTCCATGGAAATTGAACCTGGTAACATTTCCACCAACAATGAATGAAGGTTTCTTTTTACCATACTTCCCATCAATACTTGTTATTATCAGGGTAGTTTTTTCTCTTTTTTTTTATATGAGTGATTACTTTCTCTGTCATCTCTCCAGTCTCAGATATTACTAATCTATCTGTAGTATTATGTGTGAATATCTACTCCTAGCCAGTTACATATTTTTGTTAGCCAGAGGTTCTTTTGCCATGTAGAAACTTTTCACTTCATATAGTTCCACTTCCCTTTTTTTGTTTTTGTTATTGCCAGTGGAATCAGGTTATTGAAGGTCCTTTTGACAGGTAGCTTCTCAAGAGTATAATTATAATTCTACTGTGCACAATTTCTTCAGTGTATTTTATGGTTTGTGGCATAATTACTAGGTTGTGATCTGCTTTGAATTAATTTTGTGTAATGTAAGATAGGACCTAGTATCTTTTATTTTTTTAAACAAAATTTATACAGTTTTCCCATCACCATTTGTTGAACAGGCATTTCTTGCTCCACTTCGTGCAGCCAATATATTAACTGTTTCTGTATCTGAGGATTTATCATTAGGATCACAGTTATAAGGATAGACCACTATCCTTATCCCACTCTGTTTTGTTTTAATTACTATAGCTTTAAAAAAATAGTTTAAAATCAGGGAATGTGATATCTCCCAGCTTCTTTTTGTTTAGGATAACTTTGACTATTTGTAGCACTTTCATAGAAATTTCACTAACATTCATTCTAATTTCATTAAGAATGTTATTGACAGTTTTACGGGAATTGAATGAAATCTGTGTAGAACTTTGGGTAGCATAGACAATATTATTGTTTACAATCCATTAACATGGACTTTTTTTTTATTATTTTGTTTCATCTTTTATGTCTTTTGTAAGAGACGCAACCCGGAGATCCTTCTTGCTGCGATTTATTCAGGGACTTTCCATGATACGGGAAAGAGGGGAAACAGGAGAGGGGAGAAACGAGGAGGAGGCTAGAGGAGGAACCCCTAGCTAGGTGACTTACCCCCTTATATACCTCTCGCTGCCTGCTTACGCCCTAGTGTCTACAGCTGATAGGCTAGTTACAGCTTATGGGCGTGGCAAGACATCCTGTTTCCTTATTAGGAGTTGTTTCCGAAGCACACAGGTGTTGTTTACGAAGAACGGTGCAATTTACAAGCACAGTGCAACTGTTGTTACAAAGCGCGGTCTGTGGAGGCTCTCCACAGCAAGGACTTGCAAGAGTTTATAATATGGTGAAAATGGTCATCCTTGCCTTTTACCTGGTCTCATGAGGAAGGATTTCACTTTCTAGACACTAACTGTGATGTTGGCTTTGTGTTCGTTGTAAACGGCTCTTATTCTGTTGAGGATCTCTGTACTGCCGAGCTAGATAACCTAGATGAAATGCATGAGATCTTAGAAACATTTAACCATCAAGAATAAATCAGGAGGAAGCAGAAATTCTAAGTAGATTAATTTCTAGCAAGCATCTTGGGAGAGTAATGAAAAGTATTCCAGAACTAAAGACAAGGTCCAGACATATTCTTTAAGGAGTTATACTAAACCTTCAAAGATGTATACTTCCCAGGCTCTTCCAAAATATCAAAGAAGTAGAATTACTTCCTAACAGCTTATATAAGGCAAAAATCACCTTCATACAGAAGCAGCAATGTTACTAAAACAAACAACAGACTACAGGATGCTATCCTTGATGAACTCTGATGCAAAAAATACTCAACAAAATCTTAGTTATACACGAGATTCACCCCAGGCTTGCAAGGATAATTCAATAAATGCGAATCAATTAATGCAACACACCATATCAACAAAAGGATATATAAAAATGGTGTGATCCTATCAGCTGATGCTTTTTACAAAATACAGCATCTACTTATGAGAAAAAAATCATAAAACTTGAAAAAGTGATCACAGAATTATCTTTATGCTAGATAGTAGAAATTTTAATTATTTTGTTTCTATTTTGGAGTTTGATTATTAAATGGCCATCTTTTATTTTATCAATATTAGTCTTATAATTTTATTTTACATGTAATAAACTACATTGCAACATCTCAAATTTAATACCTCATTTTGGAGTAAGATTATTTTTGTGGAAAAGGGGTAGGAATTGAATTTGGACTTCCTCATTGCCTAAGTTTTCCAACTTAATTCATGGTACTCTTATTAATTATCTAGATTATCACTTAGCCCTTTAATTTTTAGACTTGATTGTTTTGATTTATACCCTTTTATGTATTGGATTTTATATTTTTTACAAAGATTTTTACTTCAAATTTAGTATGTCACCTCTTCAAATAAGAACCAATGTTATAATTAACATAATTTTTAATTTCTATATGTAGTTCTTGTATATTTCACATCATAATTTGCATGGGTCTAGCATTCTCAGTTCTATTCTAAAATCTTTGATTAATCCCACAGTTTTGTTTTCCATATTGTTGAAGTACAACTACTCAATATGTATTTACGTGAAATGAAGAGATAATAAAAGAACCTCTTGTCCAAATATTCAAAAGAATAAAAGGATATGTCTGTATAAATATGAAATGTATTATGAATTAGCTTTTAATTTAGGTGAGAAATATATTTTATATATAGTTAGAAATGCCAAACATAAATTTGCATTGATATTGGTTTCCATTACAACCAACTAACATGGACTGGACCCAGCTGTTAATTTTTTCTTTTAAAAAGGAAGTAAACCCAAATGGCCAAGAAAATAAACTACAAAACAATAAAAATTACTGATGTCAGAATATATGATAAATACTTTTGGAGAAAATAGCATAGATGAATCAAAGTAGATCAATACCCTTAGTAAGATATTACAACATAAAACTAGTTAACTTTTTAGGAGTTTTTTCTTTTATTGCTTTATTTTTTTGTTAGGTCACAGACATCAGATAATCCCAGGAGTTAAGAAACCAGGGGGAAACAAAAGAAAGAGAACAGGGAGATGGGTAGAAAGACAAATTAAAACTAGCAATTATTTACTGTGATAAATTTACCATTCCAAGCAATTGACAATCAACTGACTTTTAAAGGATATGTATAGAGTTGGGAATAAAGTATCCTAAACATTCCTTTGGAACTTAATGAAATTATACTTGATTGCAAAAGTGCAAGAATGTGAATTCCATTTAAAAAATGCACATTGTGATGAAAACTTGAATTTTTTTCAAAAACTTAAAAAAAATAGACAAAATTTTATTTAGCCATTTGATTTACAAAGTGGTTTACAGTAGAATTTCAAGCATACAATGTTCCCACCTCCAAGCTCATTATCTCATGACCATATCCCTTCACCAATGACCTCAGTTCTGCTCCTACCTACAACCCAAATCCTGAAGCCTAACTCCTTCTAAGTTTAATTATTATAGTTTGGATCACTGAGATCCAGGCTTTTAGTATCTAGAGATTTATCTAAGTACAGATATCTGGGGGCTGGAGCGATAGCACAGCGGGTAGGGCATTTGCCTTGCACAAGGCCGACCCGGGTTCAATTCCTCCACTCCTCTCGGAGAGCCCGGCAAGCTACCAAGAGTATCTTGCCCACAGGACAATGCCTGGCAAGCTTGGCAAGCTACCCGGGGTGTATTCAATATGCCAAAAACAGTAACAAGTCTCACAATGGAAACGTTACTCGTTCCCGCTTGAGCAAATTGATGAGCAATGGGATGACATGACAGGTATATGGGGTCTGGAGTGATAGTACAGCTGGTAGGGCATTTGCCTTGAATGCTTTCGACCCGGGTTCGATTCCCAGCATCCAATACAGTCCCCCGAGCACCACCAGGAGTAATTCTTGAGTGCAAAGCCAGGACTAAACCCTGAGCATTGCCAGGCCAACAAAACAAAACAAAACAAATATCTGCCCTATACACCACAGAAAATCCCAAGGCCCCTGACATTTGTCCCTACGTTACTTTCAGATCTCCCCCCCATCCATTTCTCTCATTGCTTAGATATTTTTGTTTCTGAAATCTAAACTAAAAAATGTTTTGCTCACTTTTGATGCCTTGCATTCCCTAGACATATTATCTTATATATCACAAAGTAGTGAGAGCATCCAGTCTTTGTCCTTGCCCTTCTAACTTAGTTCACTTAAAATAATATCCTCAAGTTCCAAACAAGTTGTAACATATTATATTATTACATCATTCCTGAGTCCACATAGTATTTTGATATACCTCTATATCACAGTTCAATTTTCCATGCTTCTCTCATTGGATACCTGAGTTGCTTTTCTATCTGGTCCAGTGTACTAAGTGTTGCAATGATTGTAAGTGTACATATGTATTTTCAAGTGAATATTTTTTTCTTCTGGGGATTGATTCCCAGCAGTGGCACTGCTGTGTTTTCAGGAGCTCTGTTCTTAACTTTTTGAGAGTTTTCTAGATTGTTTTTCATAGGGCTGAGACAACATTGCCACCAGACTTATAAGAAAGTTCCTTTTCACCAGGTCCTCATCAACTCAGGTTGTTTCTAGACTTCTTTGATATAAGCCATTCTCATTGGTGCGAGGTGCTATCTGCCACCCTAATTTGGATTTCCCAGATAATATGTGAAGATGAACACTTTCTCATTATGCTTACTGACCATCAGTCTAGTCTGTCTTCATAAAAGTGTCTGCTCATTTTATCTCTCCATTGTAATTGGGTTATTAGATTTATTTATTTTTGAGCTTTGTGAGTCCTCAGTATATCTAAGATATTAACTTTCTATATGTCATATTGCATGTAATTATTTCATCCATTTAGTAGGAAGTCTTTTAATTTTAGCCTGTTTCTTTGGTCTTTTTGGGGGGGAGGGTCGCACCTGGTGATGCACAGGGATAACTCCTGGCTCATGCACTCAGGAATTACTCCTGGTAGTGCACCAGGGACCATATGGAATGCCGGGAATCAAACCCAGGTTGGCCGTGTGCAAGGAAAATGCTCTACCCACTGTGCTATCGCTCCAGCCCCTTAGGCTGTTTCTTTGTTATGAATATTTTTTTAATTTTACATACTTCCATTTATTTTTCTTTCTGTGAAAATGGATTTATCACTCAAAACACATTTGAGGTCCAATTCCTGTGGCATTGTGCCTATATTTTGCTCAATGTGCTGCATAGAATTTATTAAAATCTCATGTTTTTTGATCTGATTTGATTTAGTTTTGCGTAGGTTGCAAGATATGTATTCAATAGTTTCTCTTCCTTCCTTCCTTCCTTCCTTCCTTCCTTCCTTCCTTCCTTCCTTCCTTCCTTCCTTCCTTCCTTCTCCCTCTCTCTCTCTCTCTTTCTTTCTTTCTTTCTTTCTTT
>JASTTN010007191.1:65105-91648 GCA_030324115.1 Sorex maritimensis | reverse complement strand
TTTCTTTCTTTCTTTCTTTCTTTCTTTCTTTCTTTCTTTCTTTCTTTGTCTCTTTCTTTTTTGCATGTAGCTACTCAGTTTTTCCAACACCATTTATTTAAGAAGCTTATTTGCTACACTTTATGGACTCAGCTACTTTGTCATGAATTACATGTCCATATATCCATTGTTTATCACTGGGTTCTCAATTTTTAACCATTGGTCCAACAGTTTATTCTTTTACCAGTACCATATTGGAAATCATGCAGTTATTAAATTCAAATTTGTTGAATGAATAGATGATTGAGAAATAACTGAAAATCATTAAAATTTATACCGTAACACTCAGAAAAACGCATGGTTTTGTTTTTAAAATGCACAAGTGTCATCTACAAAGTGAAAAGGCAGATTATAATCATATATATTTTTGTTTGTTTTCACTTTAGGAAAATCTATACATTTTAAAGACTGATTAATCATGTTAATGCTGAATAAAACAGATATTACCCCAGCCTCCTTTATTTTGAACGGCATACCAGGTTTGGAACATTTACATGCTTGGATTTCTTTCCCTTTCTGCTCTATGTACGTTGTGGCTATGGTAGGTAATTGTGGACTCCTTTACCTCATTCGTTATGAGGACTCCCTGCATAGACCCATGTACTACTTCTTAGCTCTGCTTTCCCTAACTGATCTTGTTATGTGCTCTAGTTCAATCCCTAAAGCTCTTTGCATCTTCTGGTTTCATCTCAAAGAAATCAGCTTTGACGAATGTCTGGTTCAGATGTTCTTCATTCACACCTTCACAGGGATGGAGTCTGGGGTGCTCATGCTCATGGCCCTGGACCGCTATGTGGCCATCTGCTACCCTCTGCGCTACTCAACTATCCTCACCAATCCCGTCATTGCAAAAGTTGGGTTTGCTACTTTCTTGAGAGGGGTATTAGTTATCATGCCCTTCACTTTCCTTACCAAAAGGCTGCCATTCTGCAGAGGGAATATAATCCAGCACACTTATTGTGATCACATGTCTGTAGCCAAGTTATCCTGTGGAAATATCAAGGTCAATGCTATCTATGGTCTTATGGTGGCTCTGCTAATTGGGGGCTTTGACATTCTGTGCATCACAGTCTCCTACACCATGATCCTCCAGGCAGTAATCAGTCTTTCCTCAGCAGATGCAAGGCAGAAGGCCTTCAGTACCTGCACTGCCCACATATGTGCCATTGTTTTCTCCTACAGCCCGGCTTTCTTCTCCTTCTTTTCACATCGTTTTGGAAAGCACACAATTCCTCCATCTTGCCACATAATTATGGCCAACATTTATCTGCTCTTGCCCCCAACCATGAACCCTATTGTCTATGGGGTGAAAACAAAGCAAATAAGAGACTGTGTCATAAAGATCCTTTTAGGTTCTAAGGAAACCAAATCCCATAGCATATAAAATAATGTACTTATAGCATATTGAGGCAGGAGCTGATAAAATATTTTCTGGGAAATACCATTTTGGTCTTTTGGTCTTAGAGATTAATAATGCATTCTAACATGTATGTCTAGAGAGTTTGACATTGCTGACATTCTCAATAAACATCTTATAATTCTTTTCTATCTGTTTCAAGTAATTTTAATAAGCTATTTGCCTAAATAATCTACTTTGAATAAAATCTTTAAAAAATGATATAGTACATCCTGTTTCTATCTAGTGATTGAATGTCAGTAGTTAGTTTTAAGAAATATGTACTGAGTATTCTTTATCACTAATAAAATTTTGGTTTTTCTTAATTCTTTGTTTTGAAGGAAAATCTAGATTCTATTGTAAACATCTCTGAGTACTTTGTAAGAATCATAGTTTGAATGAATAGGTGCATTTCTAGTCACATTACCACACTATGAATTAATTTGATTTTTAGTTCCATCAAGACAACTTTTGAAAACATTCAGTTTATGAAAAGAGGTAGAAAAATCTTCAAATAAAACTAAAAACAGTTCAATGCTTTTGTTATACAAAGAACAGAATTGACTTGTATTGGCAACAGAGCATAGTACATCAGATAGGGTGCTTGCCTTGCATAAGGTCAACCAGGTTCAATCCCCAGCACCCCATGATCTTTGAACACAGAGCTAGGAGTAAGCCCTGAACACCTCTGGGTATGGCCCAAGAAACAAACAAACAAAAATAAATGCTTTGTATTATCTTATATTCAATTGTAAATCAAAAAGAGAAATTAAATGTATGTCTCCAAACTTTAATAGTCATAAATTAATACACAAGTTAGACACTGAAGGAAAGATAGCTTTTGTCGCTAAATGAACTAATCAAATAATATAAGTATAGAGTACATTGAAAATTTATTCTTATTTCTTTACATATAATATCACCTCAACTAAGGTAATTATAAGCATCAAGATAAGTTTATTTAATTAGGTGTTACTATCTTACATTTTAAAAAAGAAATCTAAAAAAATAACCCAACCAGAAAAATATTATTGCTGTCCATTTATTACCTTAATTCTATAGCCCTTATTAACTTCAAAATTTCCACAAAACACAATGAATTTACTTAAATAAAATTCTATTTTTCTAAGTCTGTCTTGCTGTTATCTCATCTATCACATGGAATTGCTTTTGTCAATCCAGGAACTGTATCCATGTTAACAATTTAAATAAACATTTTTTTGGAGGGCTTGAATAACACTATCTTTCGAAAATAAATAAAGCAATTCTGTACCTTCAGCATTATGAAACTTTGTCACCTTTCTACTTCAGAAGCACTGTTCATTGATTTGCTCGAGCAGCACCAGTAACGTCTCCATTGTGAGACTTGTTGTTACTGTTTTTGGCATATCGAATACTCCACGGGTAGCTTGCCAGGCTATGCCATGCGGGAGGGATACTCTTGGTAGCTTGCCGAGCTCTCCGAGATTGGTCGGCTATGTGCAAGGCAAACGCCCCTACCCACCGGACTATTGCTCCAGTTGCAAAGAACTGCTAAAAAATCCCAGTGAATTGTTTTTTTGTTTGTTTGTTTGTTTGTTTGTTCGTTTTTTAACATAGATGGTGCTGGATTGGCTGAGATTTGAAGTCTGCATATGCAATTCCACTGCCACCCCAGGGATTTCTCATCTCCAGAATCCCTGGAACTTACAACAAAAGGTTCCCTGCCTGACCTTGGTGCTGGCTCACCAACCCCAGCCCCAGTCCTCCTTTACTTCAATATAAACTGAGCCCACCCTCAAACATAAGTGGATGTGGCCCTCATTAGCATCTGTAGAGGCTTGTGAGATCCCCTCAGAGCACTCTGCAATAAATCCCTTTCAGCCTAGCTTTCCTCTTGAATTTCACTCTTCCTTTTCAAGATACCTTCCCAGACCTTTCAGGTACATTATTTAAAAGTTTTTGAATGCCAAAACACCTACAATAACTGAGACAAGTAACAAATATAATGAATTGAGAATACATTAAGAAATTTGAAGATTTACTATCTGTAGCACTGTAACACTGTCGTCCCATTGTTAATGGATTTACTCGAATGGAAACCAGTAATATCTCCATTGTTAGACTTGCTACACCAGGGGTAGCTTGCTAGGCTCTGCTGTGCAGGCAGGATACTCTCGGTAGCTTGCCGGGCTCTCCGAGAGGGACAGAGGAGTCGAACCCAGGTGGGCCGCATGTAAGGCAAACAACAAACCTGCTGTGCTATCGTTCCAGTCTTTTGAAGATTTACTATAATTGCATTAATCAAGCATTGGTAGAGGTTAGTCCTCAAACCAAAGGAAAAGGAAAAAGATAAAAAAAAAAAAAAAAGACCTACAGAATGATTCCCAAATTATACCTGACAAAAATGTATAGTTGTTTTCATAAAAAAAGAGTATGGGGGAAATTGCCATGGAGGCAGGGGGAGGGTGGGAAAGGGGGGGCATACTGGGGACATTGGTGGTGGGGGCTGTGCACTGGTGGAAGGATGGGTATTTGGTCATTGTATGATTGTAACTTAAACATGAAAGCTTGTAACTATTTTATGGTGATTCAATACAAATTAAAATAATAAAATAAAATAAAAGTTTTTTTTAAAGGTCTTTTAAAAAAGATTGCTAGAAAAGCTCTGATGTAGGCAGGCAGGCAGAAAAGGAAGCCCCTTCCAAGCCGATGGCAGTAAATTTCCTGGGAAGTAATAGCCCTGAAGTTGCAAAGCCAACCTTGCAGAAACCAGGAACTGAGGTCTGATAAGACCCTCTACCTGGCTCCAGAAACAAACCGAGAGAAGCTCTGGCAGAAACAAAAGGCCAGGAAAGGAATTTCACCACTCCCAATCTGCTTGGCAACCTCCTTAGCAAAGGACTTTTACCTAGGTAGAAGCCCCCTGTGGGGCAGGATGGAGAAACCCTATAAAGGCCACTTTGAACAAAGGAAGAGCAAGCATGTGCTGCCCATGTCCATGTGCCCCTTGAGCCCAGTGGAGAGCCCAGGTGTTGCTCACATCTCCCCACTTGAGATGTGTACTTCCATGTTTAATGCTGGAATATTGTGTAAGGGCTTTGTCATGGGTGACTTACTCTACTCTATCCCACTTTCTTTCCCTCCTCCCCTTCAAAAACCTTCAAATAAAATCTGTTTTACTTTACTGCTTGTCTACCCTTGAAATTCTTTTCTGCAAGGTGAGACAAGAACTTAGTAACCCTGGGCCCTGAGAGGCAGAAGTGGATGGGGAGAAAGTGATGGTCATTCTCCCGCCTCACACAAGCCACTTGTGAGGCCCAGTCTCTCTCTATGAGAGTTAGACTCTCATAGACTAAAAACCAACTAATGATCTAAATATCTGGATTGAATAATTTTAAAAATTAACCAGAAGTAGTACATCATAAATATAAATGTAAAATGCAAACATTTAGAAAATCAGTGGGACAATTATTTAGGTTTCAGGACTAGATAGAGTCATTTGACAGGAAAATCGTTTTTAGGTGACAAATAATTCACTAAGAAAAAGGAAATAAAATTTGAGAGCATTAAAATTTAAAATATATTGCCCTTCAAATTTTCATATTAAAAAGATGAAAGACAACTACAGCCTATGAGAAAATATCTGCATGATATAGTCCCTTTACAACAGTAAAAATAATAGTCCTTAGAGGTGGTCAAAATCTATAAACAGGGATTTCTATAATGACATTTGATTAGTAAATATATATAGAAAATGTGCATATCAGTAATAAAAGCAAGTAAAGATAAAAATAAACTAATATTTTTAACTCCTTCAAAACTCATTTGAATTTTTATAAGTTAATCTAAATTTTAAGATGTTACTCTTATTATCTAATTAAAGAAGGTAAAATTGAATCTTTTTCAATTTTTTTTCTGTGCTTGTTTTGGGGCCACACCCTGCAGTGTTCAGGGCTACTCTATGCTCAAAGATCACTCCTGTCATTCTCAAGGGACCATACGGGATGCAGGGGATTGAAGGTAGGCCCCTACAAGGCATGTGCCCTGCCTATTCTACTATCACTCATTGTAATTATTTCCAGCATTAAGGCTAACATAATCTTCACTGTTATATCACAGTTTAGGCATCTAATTATTCCTACCTTATATATTGGTGACCAATTCTGAAATTTTTGATAATTTTTTTAGAATATCATAATAATCATCATTTACTTCAGTTGAAAGTAGATTTTTTTGAAAATTCAAGCATATATCAGATCTTTTTAATATGTTATAGTTTCTAGCATAATTTTGGGAGAATTAGATATTTGGTGTTCTTTCAAGACTTAAAAAAATTATCAAGGGGTTGGAGCAATAGCACAGCGGGTAGGGCGTTTGCCTTGTATGCGGCCAACCCGGGTTCTATTCCCAGCATCCCACATGGTACCCTGAGCACCCCCAGGGATAATTCCTGAGTGCAGAGCCAGGAGTGATCCCTGTGCATCGCTTGGTGTGACCCAAAAAGCAAAAAAAAAAAAATCATCAAGTAAAAGAAACATGTTGATGATGCATAACTGAGTAAAACATCCTCTACTACAATTTATGTCTCACAAAGTATTATACATAAAGAGATTATAATAAGCACTGTAGCACTGTTGTCGCATTGTTCATCGATTTGCTCAAGCAAGCAGCAGTAACTTCTCCATTGTGAGACTTGTTGTTACTGTTTTTGGCATATCAAATACGCCACGGGTAGCTTGCCAGGCTCTGCCATGAGGGCGGGATACTCTTGGTAGCTTGCCAGACTCTCAGAGAGGGGCAGAGGAAATGAACCTGGGTTGGCCATGTGCAAGGCAAACACCCTATCCGCTGTGCTATCACGCCAGTCCAGATTATAATAAGCACTGTCTTCCCATTGCTCATCTATTTGCTAGAGCGGGCACCGGTAATGTCTCCATTGAGAGACTTGTTACTGTTTTTGGCATATCAAGTATGCCATAGGTAGCTTGCCAGGCTCTGCCAGGTGGGCGGGATACTCTTGGTAGCTTGCCGGGCTCTCTGAATGGGACTGAGGAAGTGAACCCAGGTCGGCCAAGTGCAAGGCAAACACCCTACCTGCTGTGCTATCACTCCAGCCAAACAGATTATTATAAATGAAAAAATAATTCATTTTAATTAAAATTGTTTGTTTTAATTTCCTCCCAATGAAATACGTTCTTATAGACAAGCACTCATACAGATGCATGCGTCTGAAATAACTCACGTAGTGCATAACAGAGCAATAAGAATGAAAAGTTTGCATTCTTTCTCTCCCATAGAGGTTAACTTTATTCCTAAACCAGTCCCTGTATCTCTAGTAGTTTGAAAGTTCCCCTTGAGATATGAAGCACATATTTTTCATAAATACCCAGTTAAGTGGCGCAGATATCAAGGGATTTAGATGTTAAAAAACTTTGCATGTACATATATTATAGAATTGTGGAGATTTTTTTGGCAAAGACTCTGGACTGCTAAATCAGGTTTTTTTGGCAAAGACTCTGAACTTCTAAATCAGATTAATTCAACTGACTCTTTTACTCTCCAGAAAATAAGGTATTAAAAGGATATAAAAATGGGACTAGTGACATGAGTTCTTTCCAGATAATAGATAAAATAGAGCTTTGCATACATACAAATTATTATACTCTCAAAAAGTACAGATTTGAATTCATTGATGATATTTAAAGATAGCAAACTGCAGAATTTAGGATGTTGAAAAAATCTTATGTTCCCAATTCACATAGTAGAATTTAGTTTAATTTTCCATGACAATAGAAAACATCGATGCTATTTTCATAACCAAATTTTTAACCAAATAAGAATATTAGTGAATGTCAGCTTTACATCACCCTCATTGTCACATATATAAACCCTATTTTTTTTAATCTACCTGCTACTTGTTCCTCAGAATAGGAATATAACTAGTGGTTCAAATCTATTTTATTCCATATAATTAAAATAACATTTGCCTAGAGGAAGCTATTGTCATATGGAGAGAAGACTATGAGTGTTAAAGATTGAAGGCAGTCTAGTAATTAAACAGATGTACTTTTTATGGGGTTTAGGAATGGGAAACAGTAGATGATTAGTTTGAGCTTTCTAACTAATATTTGTATGCTAATATTATTACCACAATATACCTGTTCAGACTTAACAGATACTATTAGTTATTTTTTCTAACAAATACTAAATTAAAATTTAATACATTGCAAATATTTTAAATTTGGTTTGGCAAATGTTTTATTTACTTTGTGGTTAATATCATATTTCTTTGGACTAAGCATGGACCTTTAACAGATCTGCAAATATGTAAAAGAGAATATCTAAGTTTATTATATAGCAACTATTGCTCTTAGAAAAAATATACAGCTATCAAATAAGACATAAGTGATGTATAGGATATTTTATATAATATCAATATTAAAGTCCATTTATATGTTTCTTATTCAAATAAAAAATAATCTTCATAATATAGCACCAGTAATTTCAGAAAAAATATTGCTTCTAGTTATATGTTTAAATACTTTTTAAAATCTCTCTACTTGCCTCTGTTTAATTGGCTAAAAATTGTTAAAATGTTTTTAAAAAGTGAAGTAAGTGGGCTTAGCATTTTTAAACAACTCATGACAATTTGGTATATGAATAAAATATTTTTCAAGTGTAATTTCCAACATTTATTTTAATGGTAATAAAATATGCACAAGCATATATAATTATCATTTAAATGTATTTTAATAATATTTGTCCTATCAATATGAAAAATGTATCACACTTTTATAATCCTGTCATAAAGAAACTTACTGTCAATTTTGTTATTCATAATAAAGACATATTTTAGAGTTATAGAATTGCTTCTTAAATGAAAATTGAAAAGATTTTATTAGTTTTGCAGGAACTCTGGATCAGCTAACAAGCTGTCATCTGATATAAGTGAATGTTGCACATTAAAAACCAGTGTGAACAAAGTGAAAAAGACATATATTTCAGTACATTTTAATCCTTGGATTATAGACAAACATTTGCAAAACTAAAGATGAAAAAGTTGAAACAAATAAACTTCTTGAATTAATTTAATTTGATCTTTGAGGCCGCACCTGGCTGTGCTTAGGCTAATTTCTGATTCTGATCTCTGAAATTTCTTCTGGTGGGACTGGGAGGACTGTATATGCTGACAGAAATTAAAACTGGGTCAGACAAGTACCCTATCTCCTATACTGCCTCTACAGCCTCATATACCTCTTTTTCCAATATGCATATTTTTAAATAATTATTTTGAATCTAGATAAATTTAAAGCAATACTCATTTCCAAGATTGATAATTAATTTCTACTTTCTTTTGATATATATTGCTATTTCTAATTTATTATTTTTGATCACTTATGAGATAAACATTACGGTTTTGTTCTATTTTTCTGGTTTATTATTATTACTATTATTAAATTAACTTCCCCAATTTTATTTGAGGCACCATGATTTACAATACTGTCAACTATAATTCATGCTTACAATGTTACAACACCCCATCCAACTCCAGAGTGTTTATTTACATTCCTGGTTAAACCTACCCAACTCCTGTCCCCATTCATTCTCCTTGGTATGCTCAGGTTTGTAGACCAACTCTTACAGTCTGTTGACTTTGGACATTTGTAATTCTCTTTACTATGCTTCTTTAAATTCCACATATGAGATAAAAGATTCTGTATATATCTCTCTTTAACAGACTGACTTCACTCTGCATGATATCCTTCAGTCTATTCACATACCTGAAAATTGCATGACTTCAGTTTTTTGTAATGCTGAGTCATTTGTTTATAAATACCCTAATTTCTTTATCTAGTCGTGTGTATTTGGATACTTGAGTTTTTTTTTTATAGATTTCGACTTTTGTGAATAGTGCTACCATGAACATAGGAGCACAAAAATCTTTTCACAATAGTATTTTGGGGCCCTGATTTTTCTTGTGATTCATTTGTATTTACTGAGTAAGAATATGTAAACTAAGACATTAAATTAATAAAGCTTAAAGTTAAGAATAAACACAATTTGTTCACTCAAAAATACTGACATTGAATATTCTCTGAATTACTTGCATACTGCAGATATGAAATATATTCTAGTATATTAAGAATTTTGTTAATTTTTCGTGATTCAAGTATATAGAGTATTTTATATATCAATATATTAAAATAATAAGAAAAATTAATCTCATACACAAATTATTTCCTTAACTAAAGTCTAGTGTTTTATTATTTATACTAAACTTTTTGAATTTGGCACTCTAGTTATCCCAGAATTTAATCTTCCTAAAAATATTATATTAGAGTCTATTAGTGAAGATGTCAAAGAAGATAATTTTGTACCATCATCAGACTAAAATATTATTATGATATAAGTAGAAATCAACAGAAGAGAATTCTGCTTAGTTCATTTTGTCAGGCTATAACCATTCTTCAGGTTGAAGAACAGCTGTCTTTTCTTCTTATAAATTTTTTTTTTTTGCTTTTTGGGGTCACACCTGGTGATGCACAGAGGTTACTCCTGGCTCTGCACTCAGGAATTACCCCTGGCGGTGCTCAGGGGACCATATGGGATACTGGGAATCGAACCTGGGTCAGCCTGGTGCAAGGCAAACGCCCTACCTGCTCTGCTATTGCTCCAGCCCCATAAATGTTTTCTTAATTTCTTTAAAATTTACTTAGCTATTTCTAATTGTTCTTATATAAACATAAGATTATTATAGTGGCATAACAAGAGATCTTTGAAGAGAACTATAGGAATATATTCATCCTATTTTGCTCAGATATACCTGTTATCAAAGCATTACTGGTAAATTTAAAGACATATTTTTTGATTACTTAAAGTTAAAAATAAACTAAATGTGTAAAGCGTAAAGTGTAAAGCGAATCAAAATCAACATGGTCCCAAATGAAGCAGGGAAACTGAGAATGCTTTTGAAATTGAGGCATAAAAAAACTTCATCTATAAAGAGGTTCTATTTACTTAGTAATAAGGTACAGATTAAAATAAGATATTTCTTGAACTTAAAGTGAGAATATAATTATTTGATTTGACATTTACATAATTATTGGGACATTTACCTGATATAAAGTAAAGACAACTATAAACTTGTCATAAAGAATCAAATAATAGTAATAATAGTAGATATATGTAAGCATACCTATATGTCACTGGCTAATCAATCAGTAAACTTTTTTAAAGAGAATACTCAAAGGGAAAAGATGTAAAGTAAATGAAGTAATTAATATTTAAATGAGACACTTTACAAAACTCAGTTGGAAAGTTCACAGTAAAATTATACTTGGTTATAAAGTAATAAAATATAACAAAATATAATCTATATCCAATGATTCCAAATAATTCTGACACAATATTTGTGATTGAACCTGGAATATAGTAGTGCTAAACATGTAATTTTAAATAAATTTTAAAATTATGAATTAAAAGTATTGTTTTAAATTAAAATTTTGGTTTAAGTAAAAATTTCTTGCATTTATATTTTGTATTATTCTGGAATATTTTAATAAAATATAAAATAGAGAATCCGTGTGCTCATAACTAATAGGTTTTTTTCACTTTTCCAAATATAGGAGGGTCAAAAATCAAAACCAAAAACTCCCAAATTCTGCAAACTTACTAATGAGTGTGCAATCCTAGTCATAATAATGCTGAACAAAACGAATATGACACCACTGTCATTCATCCTTAATGGGATACCAGGACTGGAGGATATGCACCTCTGGATTTCTTTTCCATTCTGCACAATGTATGTTGTGGCCATGGTAGGGAATTGTGGACTGCTTTACCTCATTGGTTTTGAGGACTCCTTACACAGATCCATGTATTACTTTTTGGGTATGCTTTCATTTACTGATCTCGTCATGTGCTCTAGCTCAATCCCTAAAGCTCTTTGCATCTTCTGGTTTCATCTCAAAGAAATCAGCTTTGATGAATGTCTGGTTCAGATGTTCTTCATTCACACCTTCACAGGGATGGAGTCTGGGGTACTCATGCTCATGGCCCTGGACCGCTATGTGGCCATCTGCTACCCTCTGCGCTACTCCACTATCCTCACGAATTCTGTCATTGTCAAGGCTGGTCTTGTAACTTTTATGAGAGCAGTGCTGCTCATCACTCCCCTGATTTTCATCACCAAACGACTACCCTATTGCAGAGGGAATATAATACATCATACCTATTGTGACCAGCTATCCATTGCCAAATTATCCTGTGGAAATATCAAGGTTAATGTCATCTATGGTCTGACCATCGCCCTTCTGATTGGAGGATTTGATATCCTGTGCATTACAATCTCCTACACCATGATCCTCCGGGCAGTCGTCAGCCTTTCCTCAGCAGATGCTAGACAGAAGGCCTTCAGCACCTGCACTGCCCACATATGTGCCATTGTGTTCTCCTACAGTCCAGCTTTCTTCTGTTTCTTTTTTAACCGTTTTGGGGGCCACACAATTCCTCCATCTTGCCACATAATTGTGGCCAACATTTATCTGCTCTTACCCCCTACCATGAACCCTATTGTTTATGGGGTGAAAACCAAGCAGATAAGAGATTGTGTCATAAGAATCCTTTCAGGATCTAAGGAAACCAAATTCCAGAGCACCTGAGAGGGTTTTTGTTTGTTTTTGGAAGTTGGAAGAGGAGGAAGAAAGGACAAAAAGAAAGTTAAAGCTCTGTGGGCTATGTAGCAACAATCTGAAGATGCCTTTGTCAGAAAGACAAAGAGAGGTGCTTAGTAGAGAGTTAAGTGCCTCAGACTTTTAAATTTGATGGCATTATCACCTACCTCATTGTGAGGATTTTTTTTATTTTTTTATTTCTTCACCCCTGTGAAAAATTAATCTCATCACTAACCCAAGATCCCATGAAAATAAAGCCATGAATCAGAAAAATATCATTTTCTCCCAGTTGTCTTTCTGTCGCATTTTTTCAAATAGGGACTGGGATTTTCAGGCTGAAGGACAGTTGTTATTTTTTTATAAGAAAATATCTGCTTATTTCCTCATCATTCTAAAATTTCTCTAGCTTCTCAGTATCATTTTCCTTATAGAACAAATAGTAAATATACTATAAACTCATTCACGGAATGAAATTTCAGCTTTTGGAATATAAGTTAGAAATAAATTCATCATCTTACCATATTTCCTCTAGAACTCTGATAAATCATCAAACATAATATCTAAATAATTATACTATAGAAGAAATCTTGAGGTCTGAGAAAAAGAATTAATATAGTAAGCAAAATAAGTGTAAAAGTGCAACTATTTTTCAACTATGTATTAATTTTCTAAATTAGCTTTGATGATTAAAGGGACTTTTACAAGTATGTAAATCAATTATTTGGCTCTAAGTTTATTAATTAAAATATATAAGACAGGGGCTGGAGAGATAGCACAGCGGGTAGGGCATTTGCCTTGCACGTGGCCGACCCAGGTTCAAATCCCAGCATCCCATGTGGTCCCCTGAGCACGGCCAGGGGTAGTTCCTGAGTGCAGAGCCAGGAGTAACCCCTGTGCATCGCCAGGTGTGACCCAAAAAGCAATATATATATATACATATATATATATGTATATATATATATATGACAAATAGAAGCGCAGGTAAAAATATAAAGAGATCAATAATTTTTATTGTTTTGGTTATATAACATCAGCAAACTGATATATTTATATATAAAAGTGAAACTTTACTTATATACAGTCATTATAAGCAAAATGACTGAGATACATCATGAAAATATTTACCAAAGTAAGTTAGGTTTAACTATACTGATTATAGATGAATTAAAATACAGAGCAAAGACAATCAGCTCAGGAGAGTATTAAAGCTTAATAAAGGTGCCAATTAATGAATTTTATTCACTGTAGCACTGTCTTGAAGCACTGTCCTCCCATTGTTCATCAATTTGCTCGAGCGGGGACCAATAATGTCTCCATTGTGAGACTTGTTACTATTTTTGGCATATTGAATACACCACGGGGAGCTTGCCAGGCTCTGCCGTGCAGGTGGGATACTCTCGGTAGCTTGCTGGGCTCTCCAAGAGGGATGAAGGAATCAAACCCGGGTCAGCCCAGTGCAACGCAAACACCCTACCCACTGTGCTATTGCTCCAGCCCAAATTTTATTCATATGTATATTAACTAAGGAGCTTAAAATGCAAAATAAAAAAAAATTTAACTGGAGAAAAAAATCAACAAATCTCCAAAGGAGAATGGAAATTTCAATATAGCTCTCAACATGACAGATCACCAATAAGAAGTCATTAAGAACCTAGAAAAACTCAACAATTAAATTCAACCCTATAAACAACAGAAACTAAAATAGTATTATGAATTATTCTACACAAAAGTATCAGAAAATATGTTCTTTTCCAAGTACCCATGGAATATATGCAGGAAAGCCTCTGAGCCTTAAAATAAAATAAATATTCAAAAAAATTGGAAGAATCAATATCTTATTTTCCACTGATAGTAGGTTCATATTAAAAATTAATAACAAAAATCAGAGATTCGGCATATTCTTGGTAACTAAGCAAGAGGTTTCTAAATAATTCATGGGTCAAAGAGGAAATCTTGGTGAAATTAAAAAACAGACTGACTAAATAAAAATAAGCATATCAAAAATTTTCCAATACATTAAACATCTTTGAAAATGAAATTTAAGGCACTAAATACATATATAAGAGAAAACTTCCCAAGACATAACCTAAGCTCACAGATCAAGATTTTAGAAAAAGTATAAGAATATAAATACAAAATACGCAAAGGAAGGAAAAAAATTAAATCAATAAAATTGAACACAGAAATACAATGAGAAAACTAATAGAGCAGATCTGGCATTTGAAAAAAATCATTAAAATTGGCAAATCTGATCCCTGGGGTCTCTGCTTGCTCTTCCAACACATCAGATGAGGTGAACCTCTCTATTGACTTTTTAGGACTTTTTCCAGTGTGGAAGTTGTTTCTCTTCCTTCCCGGCTGGATCCGGGAACTGACCTCGCAACTGACCTCCTCTGTCATCTTCTTTGTTAGTTGCCTCCTCATTTTCTGAATTTCTGCTTGCTTTTCCAAATTCCAACAGAGCCTAACCTCCTCCCTGACTTCTCAGGGCCTTTTCTGATCCAGAAGAGGATTCTGTTCCCTTTTAACTGGGTCTTGGCAGTCTCCATGCTAGGTCCATTTTGCCATCTTCTCAATCAGACATATCCTGAATATGTGATTTGTTCATAGTTTTACTCGTCACACCAAACACAGGTCACTCTTAACACCTCTTTTCACCCGTTAAAGATAGGTAGAAAAGCAAAAAGCATGACCTATTCCTCAGAGACTCTCAAGGGGGCTAACCCCAAATATTTGCTCTCAGCACAACATGGAGATGGTGAACAAAAAAAGACTTGAAGAACTCTACCAAGCTATTTGAGCAAAAGTAGAAAATGGGAAGGTTCTTCTAGTCTAAACCAATTCTATAAATTCTCAGAGTTGGACATATAAGTGACACCATGTTGAAAGTGTTTGATGAGTTTAAAGAAACAATTGGCACAAAGATACAACAAATCACGAGAGTATGAGAACAGAAATTAGAACACTACATTCAGAAGTTACAGAAATGAAGACTATGGTAGATGATATTAAAAAGTAGAACAAAGGGTCTGAACAGCAGAAAAGCAGCAGCTAAGGAAAATATCAAATACCCACCCCTGCAGATGAAATGCAGGAGATCTCTAGAAAAAACAGACAATGGCAAAATGTTAAAATCTTTTAGTTCTGAAAAGAAAGATGCAAGCATGATTCCTCTGACCCACTCGCTATTCAACCAAAACGTTCTTTGAATGAGAAAGAACTAGAGAATAAGACTAAATGTAGATAAAAATAGATTTATTAAAGTGATAGTACATATCTAAGTAGATGCAAAAACCCAAGGGAGAATCACACACTGTGTTCTAGGATAAAAGTTTTGAAGAAAGCAAGATAACTAAAGGGGGAAATACATACATACACACACACACAATTGGAAATAGCAAAGTTGAGAAGATGTTAAAGTGGCATATGACTGTAAGACTAGTTTGCTCATACATGTCATTAGCATCTAACTATACAGCTAGGGGACATCTAACTATACAGCTTGTTTGATCATCATTAACATCTAACTATACAGCTAGGGGACATGTTAGTTAATGTATATTTGAGTCTTAATGAGAAGGATAGTAAAATAGGATTAGTATTCTGTTCTCTAAGTCTGCTCCATTACAGACTGGAAGTGATTTTCAAAGTCCTCTTTTGATCAGAAAGTTGGTTGATGGTTTATAGTCTCAGGGTCCTTTAATTTTTCTTGAAATACATAAAATAACATATTTCCTTATCAAAAATTTTCTGTGCTCTTCTAAATCACAATCACTGGGTCTTTTGAGCATATTCAAGGAGTAGAGAACTTTCCTACCACTGGCAAGGCCCTGACCTTGTTCCCTGGTAACACTTGGCTCTGCAAGCACCACCAGAGATGTCCCCAAAGCACAATTATATCATAATAATTGATGCCCAAAATGGTGAATTTAGCACACATTTTAATTATTGTGATAAAGAAGATAACTTCAAAATTACTAACTTAAACATCATAAATGTAGAATAGTACTAATTATATAGTTTTTATATAACTATATCTTTAGACCTTTTCATCTTGCAAAACTGACAGCCCCTATTTGCTATATAACTCCTCTTAAGTCCCTCGTACTCGTTCCTAACCCATCTCTTTAAATTGAGATTTCTTGCATTCTATTTTTATTTTTACTTTCTTATCTAAAAGGCTAATTTCTGGTATGTTAAGTTCAGATCCATGTCAGAAAAAAATTTTGTTTTTTTGCAGAAGGTTAGACTTTAGGCCACCGTTAGGTATCAAGAGCACTGAGAAAAATAATTGTGGTCAAATTCTTATTGTAGGAAAATCACTTCAGTGTTTTCTTGAATTTCTGTAGCTAAATGTTTCATGAGACATAACAATTATTTCAAAATTTAGTTACCATTATTTGAACAGTGTCCTTTATACACTGAGTCGTGAAAAATAGTTCAAATCTCATGAGAATAAAATTATTATAATGAATGAAATATACAGTTCAAAGAATAAACTCTACCTAAACTTGGCATGAGGAGAGTTAAGGAAATCAGAGAATTAGCTTGCATACTTGAGTACTTGGGAACTGGAATTAAGCATTTGATCTATGCACAGGCTTTATAAAAATCTGACTTCACTGTGCCAAGAGTATTTACCCAAGTTCTATAAAATATTTTATAATATAGCAAAACTCATCTTGTTAAACTAAGACATAATCAAAACAATTACACTGTCTAAGACAATTCATTCAAAGGACTCCAATAATGTCTCTTAGGTGGCTATACTTTTGAAAAATATTTAAAAATATTATGATTTTAGAGAAATTACTCATTATGCATTACTTACATATAATTACTCAGAAAAATATTAAGTTTTGTTACTTCTTTGGATTTATACTGTCAGTCAATGAAAAACCCTCACTATGGTCATAATCATTTTTATGCCTTATTTTGTTTTGTCTTTTTGTGAGATTGCAAATTATAATGATAATTATAATTTTACTGAATATTACTGCCTCAAATATGCTAATATAATTTAACATGTGTTTTATTGAGTGAAATTTTCAAAATATTTTTCAAGGACATGCAACAAGTGTATTTTAGTCTGCACTTTTCAATTTAAAGATTCAGATACCTAAGTTTTCCTTCCTCAAAGTTCATTTTTCTTCTTAAATTATTATATTCATGTTTTTTAATTTATCAGATAACTAAAAGAATACAAAATATGACTAAAAGAATATAAAACTAAGCTCAATTTTATAAAATTGTATTCTATTATGTATTATATTAACAACACTACCATTATCTCAAATTTTGGGTGCCTAAATATTTTTAAATTAGTATGCACGCACAAAAACTTGAACTTGGTAAAGTTCTACGTTGCTATAGTATTCATCATGATCCTCACATAAAATAAAAATTTAAAATTAATGGAGAATATAAAGAATAGTGAGAGTGATTGAATCAGTTGAAGTACCTTAGCATGTATTCTTTATTTTTTTAAATTTATTTTTATTTTATTTTATTTTTAATTTTTTTTTATTAAATCACCATGTGGAAAGTTACAGTTTCCAGGCTTATCTCAGTTATACACTGCTCGAACACCCGTCCCTTCACCAGTGCCCATATTCCACCACCAAAAACCCCAGTATATCTCCCACCCCCCCAGCCCCCTCGCTTGCGTAGCTGATAAATTTCACTTCATTTTCTCTTTACCTTGATTACATTCCATATTTTAACACAATATTCACTATTGTTGTTGGAGTTTCCCCTCAAAAAAACAGCCCTGCTGACAAAGAAGCATTTGATAGTTTTCCATGGCTGAGAATGAAGAGATATGAAGTCGCCTTGCCACGGTTGCAGCCGCTCGGTTTAGGATTTCTGCCTTTTACTACTTTAGTAGTTAAGTCCAGTGAGATTTATGTTAGAAATTGCATCATTTCCCTTCCTGGGGCAGCATGGCCTCTGGCTTAGTTCACAGTCTAGAGACATTGGTGGGAGCAGTTGCTGGTACCCAAAGTAGTTTAGCTGGCCTCCGGATCATGGTCATCAGCAGCAGAGCAGCCATACAAATAAACATGTGGCCACTCGGGTCACATCTTGGCAGAGCATGCACTGATAGTGCCCCAACCTGATTCTGCCCACAAACGTCCTGCTGTTTTAAATTCCAACCTCTCTTTTTTTTTTTTTCTTTCCCACAACACCAAGTTCATACCTGCTTAAAAGTCCTCATAATACGGAGGACACCATGCCACTTTCCCCCGGCGGGGGAAAGCAAACCCAGAAAGATCTTTCTCCTCCTAGGCCGGCATGGGGCTCTGGCTTAGTTCATAGTCTAGAGACATTGATGGAAGCAGTTGCTGGTACCCAAAGTAGTTTAGCTGGGCTCCGGATTGTGGTCATCAGCAGCAGAGCGGCCGTATAAATAAACATGTGGCCACTCGGGTCGCATCTCGGCAGAGCACTCACCAATATCGCCCTGGCCCAACAGCATGTATTCTTAAAAGCTTGAAAGAGGAACAAAACTAACATATAGTATTATTAGTATTGTTCATTAACGTTTTTGTTTTTATTCTCATACTGCAGCGATTCCTTAATTCAAGTATTTATAAATACATGAATGTGAAATGATTCTCTTATTTATGTATCTTGCAGGTGGTAATAATTGATTTCTTATATTTCTTTACAATAGGGATTTATTTTATTCCCATACTATTCCAATGTTCCTGGTGTGCAATATCTTCATAAGTACATAACACTTTTATTTAAAGGTCAGTTCAATAGTATACCTATCAGAGGATTTACAGTTTAGAGTCTGTGAAGCCACGTATAAGGTAGGATCATGAATTTTTTGACCAATGTCCTCAATATTTGGAGCAAATTATTTCTATCTCACTGCTTTGTAGCAAGAAACTAAGGTATTAGAGGACTTTTAAAAGTAGGACAGTTGGGGGGCTGGAGCACTAGCACAGCGGGTAGGGCGTTTGCTTTGCATGCGGCCGACCCGGGTTCAATTCCCAGCATCCCATAAGGTCCTCTGAGCACTGCCAGGGGTGATTCCTGAGTGCAGAGCCAGGAGTGACCCCCCTCCAAAAAAAAGGGGAAAAAATAAAAAAGTAAAAGTAGGACAGTTGGCAGGTATCTGCTGTGTTAGTATTAAATTACCAAAAGGTTTTGTACTTATCAAGTATTATATTTTTAAAAGTTCAGATTTAATTCAATCCATTGATTTTTAGTATAAGAATGCAAAATGTTGTTTGCAAAGAAAGATATAGTTATTTCCCCTGTTATCATATATTATAGTTCAATGCAACTTTCTATCATAATTACCATCAATTCATAATCTATAACTGGATATACTATCATATCAATATTGAAATAATTAGTTGTTATATTGGAAGTAAGATAGAATAATCACTAAGACAAGAAGTGCAAGAATAAACAGTATATATTGGTAACATCAATATATTGCTTTTTGCCTGCTTGTCCATTGTTCCCAGAATGAAATATAATCAACTTGCTTTATTCAGGGAGGTTTTTATTGAATAATTCAGTCATTTTAGATAGCAAAACAACCTTGGGGAAAAGCATTACCTAATTTATTTTAAAAAGTATTTTGTAAAAAAATGAAGGATAAAATTTTATTATTGTAAAATTAAGTCTAGTGAGGAATAAAACTTACACTTCATGGGCTTTGGAATGAGAGTAGCTAACAATATATAATATACTATAAAAGTGTTAATACTTTTCATATTAATGTTATGAATTCTGTATGTCTGCCCATCATCAGTGGAAATTCATTCCATCAGTAGTTCACTTTCCTTATAGAAAATTTGCTGTAATATATTTAGATATTTTGA
Source organism: Sorex maritimensis (assembly GCA_030324115.1). Taxonomy (NCBI): domain Eukaryota; kingdom Metazoa; phylum Chordata; class Mammalia; order Eulipotyphla; family Soricidae; genus Sorex; species Sorex maritimensis. The sequence goes on along the minus strand of JASTTN010007191.1, from coordinate 71,714 downwards.
ATAGTATGAACTTATTTTACAATTCATACAATTTGTGATTGATAAAATGTCATTTAGTATAAAATTGCATTTCAAGGGACACAATAAAATATTGGATAGGAGGTATATAAATAAGATGCATACTTTACAGATAGGAAATGTGTTTGGAAGAATAGTACACAAATTAGTACAGAAATTTATTTTCTTTTCTTAATTCTTCAGTGCCTATTCTTTCTATAATTCTTCAAGTCCTTCATTGACATTGAGATAAAATTAAGACGTTTACTATTCAAATAAGTATTGATCCTATGCATTTTATTTGTTTTGGATTTGGGAACCACACCCAGTGGTATTCAGGACTTACTCCTGGTTCCATATTCAGGAATTGTTCCTCACAATGCTCAGGGGACCATACAGGGTGTTGGAGATCAAATTCAGGTTGGACTCATCAAGGCAAGTGCCCTCCCTATTGTAATATAGCTCTGGCCTCATGAATACTTGTTTTTAACAAGTTTAACAATTTGTACACACTTGTGAGATATCAATTATGTATTTCAAAATGTATCTTATTAATCAAATATATATATATTTGTGTACAAATATCTGTGAATATGTTCATTATTATTTCCTCGTTTTCTTTTGGTGTTTGGATCAGACCTTATGATGTAGGCAGGTAGATAGGAAGGAATATGATGTAGGCAGGTAGATAGGAAAAGGCCCTTGGCAATGAAAATTGAGATTTAACAGAGTCTCTGGGAAGGAGACTCTTAAGATGTGCAGATTCAAGAAAACAAAAGGCCCGGAAGAAACCATCAGCAGACCCTGAGGATAATGGACCCCTCCCCAGGAGGTTCCCCAAAGAAGGCCATCACCACTCCCAACCTCCCTGGTAACCTTAGCAACAAACTTTTACCTGGAAAGAAACCCCATGTGGGTGGGAGCAGGTTGAAGAAACCCTATAAAAGACACCTTGAACAAAGGAAGGGCGCGCATATGCTGCCTGAGCCCATGTGCTGCTTGTGCCATGTGGCCGAGCACATGTGTCGCCCGCATCTCCCCCCACTTGAGATGTGTACTTTCATGCTTTCGTGTCCAGTGCTAGGATGTGTGTAGAGCTTCCTCCACCCTTGGAGAAGCCTGAGGTCTCTCTTGAGTGCATTATTCTTACTATTCTCTCTCCCACTTATCCCTTCCTCCCTCCCTCAGAAACTTCTAAATAAAATCTATTTACTTCACTGCTTGTCTACTCCTGAAATTCTTTTCCGAGAGCGAGACAAGAACCCAGTAACTCTGGGTCCCGGGTGGTAGAGGCGGTTGGGGAGAAAGTGACCGTCTTTCTTCTCCCCACTTTACGTAAGTCACCCGTGGGGCCCACCGACTCACTTATAATGCTTCAGGGATTACTCTTGGATCAGAACTCAGGAATCACTTCTGGTGGAGCTCCAGGACCATATGGGATCCCAGAGATCAAACCCCAAGTTTGATCTACCAAGTGCAAGGCAAGCACCATACTCACTGTACTATCTATCCAGCCCTGATAAATTTATTCTTAGGTGAATTTATTGCTTATAATGATAATTTTAATGTAAAAATACAATATATGAAGAAAACTCTAAGAAAAAATTGAAAAGCTGTTTAGAAATATTTTATTAGCAATTTGAGTATATAGAGATATTACATTCTATTTAAGATTCATGTTATGCTTGATCTATGGTGCAAATTACAGATTTTTATTAGCATCACAATCATTTCCTTGATTAGATACCACTCATGCTAAAAAGGAAACTGAGTATCAACCTGTAAGTGCAATTTGTTTAGAAGCTGAAAAAATAATGATAGCAACACAGAAAAATAGGTTAGAGTCTGGAACACCTACTAGAGGTAAGAGTATGCACCCAACTATTATTTTTAATAAACAAATAAATGAGGGATGGTGGGAAAAAAGAAGGTTTGACCAGAGGACAAACATATTCTTAACCATATCCTTATTCCCATAGAAGGACAGTGGTAGGGAGTCATGGAAACTTTATGTAGGTGGTATGTGGTAACTTTTTGCAATAATACTATAGACTTAACCTATATTGTAATTCTATAATTGTGTAAGTTAAAATAAGCATTGGAAATTGAAAAAATAAAAAAGAAGTTTACTCTGTACTAATAAAGTGAAAATGTTTCAGAGATTTCTACTTGTTGGAATATTTCCCCTTTTCCAGCTGCCTTCTGGAGTTTTGTCACAGAAACCTTTTGTCACAGAAACCTAGCTGATCTTTGACCCGCAGATCTTAGATGCTAGCCAGGCTTGACTTGACATTGTAGATTCCAGGCTCTGGCCCAGCCTAGTCTTCGGGATGTAAATTTCAGGTGCTGTCTAGTTTGTAATTGACATGTAGATTTCTTGCTGCAGCCCAGCCTGGTCTTTGGGATGTAAATCCGAGTGCTTTCAGCCCAATGAAGGCTTCCGGCTTCCCTTTTGGTTTTGTAGGGACCTAGATTAACTGCCTGCAGATACAAGAGAATTATGTTGCCTCAATGTTCTTCCTGTAAGATCTTTTGGTGCCTTTGGTGACGTCAATGTATTGCGCCCTTTGGAAGGGCCATGATCAATAAAAGGTTCGGAGAGAAGGTGAGGGGGCAGAGAGTGTATAGAGGGAAGATTGGAATAAACTGCAAGTGAGACCAACCATCATGGCTCCGTTCCTTCCTTTGCCTGCCACATCATCGCCATCAACCTCCCTGGGGTGGGGGAAGCGGCCCGAGGCTACTGAACTCGGGTGGCGGGAGAGACAGCTGCTGCCCTAGGCCCTGTGCCTGGCTAGGTGCGGTGAGGCGTCCCTTCCCTCGCCCGCGCCTTTTCTTTTTATTTTTATACATTTACTGTTGTCTTTGAAGAAACCATATCAAATATGGAGATGAAATAATTTAGTAAATCATTAATTGAGGTTTCAAACATAGTTGTTTGTCAAAGATAATGTTTAGTTAATAATTGCTTGATTTGACTATTGTTTTTTGCTGACATTAATTATTCTAGTTTTGGAGTATAAGTTTATTATTTTGTTATGATTCTGCTTCTAAAAACATAGTTACATATACTCTGAGATTGCTTTATTTGCTTACTAATATGTATCTATGCTAACAAACTAATTGCTCTATATTCAACTCAGCTTTGTTTTAAAGCCAGAATATTTGTCTCTAAGTTATGTCATGTTTTTTCTTACTTGTTATATATAATGAATTTTTTATAGAAATGTGTTTTCTCTTGATTATTAATGAAACATTATAGTTTTTGATGCTTCATTTTGATTGTAAAAATAATGTTTAGCTTATTTATAATAATTCTAAATTATATTATAAAAATTTATTTCTTTATTCATTACCAATTGTTTATTCAGAAACATTTGTTAACAACTAATATGTTCATGGTATGTTGGTAGAAATTTTGAATACAAATATAAGTACAATATGTCTAATCATTAAGATTTGGACTAAAATGTCATTGATTCAAAATATAATTTGTTTTTAATAAAAATCAAATTATTACCAGCAAAAGAATGCTTTTGTTTATTAATATTTTGCACTATTATTAAATTATGATTATTATTAAAATTAAAATTTACTTTGATCTGCAGCTGCTTTTATTAATACAAAGACTGCCAATTTTCTGATTTATCAAACTAGGATGACTTAAGATGGTCTCTTTTAGGAAGTGTTGTAACACACCCAGCAGTGCTCAGGACTTACTTCTGGGTCTATGCTCTGGGACCATTTTTGGTGGTGATAAGAGGATTATGTGCAGTATCATGGATTGAACCTATGTAGGGTGCTTGTAAGACCTGCACCTTAACTTTTCTATGACTTTTCTATGCTCTCTTCAGTCCTGGAAGTTTTAGTTTTTTTTATTGCGGAGTTGAATATTTTTCATGAATGAGAAGATTAAATTTAGCTTTGATGTTGAGATGGTATAAAATAGAACAGAGGATTTCAAAGTCACAAATGTAAAATAATTCATGTAATGTGAATATAAAATAACTGAATATAAAATAACAATGAAGAACAGAGTAGAATACTGATGTAACAATCCTGCAATCATATTTCGGTGTAAAAACATATATTTTCCTCTTTGACGATTTCTGTGATTTCATGGCACCAGGAGCAGTTGGTGGGTGTGACAGACAAGCTACTGGAAAATGGGGGATCTGGGTGGAGGAGGTCCAGTCCCAATCCAAGCAGGTTTGGAGCTCTCAGTCCCAGGTCCCGCACACCTGAGTTCCTCTGCCAGTTCCTTCATGCCTGAGGCTCACCCGAGCATGTGGAGAGTGGCCTTGAGCACGGCTGTGGCGGGGTACTGGAGGTCTTCAGCTGCCGAGGCTCTGCTCAGGGTGGGGAGGGAAACTCAGCCCGCCCCCCCAAAGGGGCTCAGGTGAAGACAGCCTGGGTGGGGGCAGGAGACTCTGCATCATTCTCTTCCGGGAGATTTGTTTTATAGTCTCTGGATCTTGGCTACTGGAAGAGAGCAACGCAGAGTCTCCTGCCCTGGTGTCAGGATGTCTTCACCTGAGCCCCTCGGAGGGGAGCAGGTTGAATTTCCCTCCCTGCCCCGAGCAGAGCCTCGATAGTCGAAGACCTCCAGAACCCAGCCACAGCCGTGCTCAAGGCCACTCTCCACACACTTGGGCGAGCCTCACGCACGAAGAAACTAGCAGGGGAACTCAGGTGTGCGGGACCTGGGCCTGAGATCTCCAAGCCTGCTGGGATTGGGACCGGGTCTCCTCCACCCAGATCCCCCATTTTCCAGTAGCTTGGCAGTCACATCCACAAACTGCCCCTGGCACTGTGAAATCCCATCAATGGCGAAGATCCAGAGACTATGAAACAAAGCTCCCAGAAACCACATTTGTGGCCGCATGACCTCTTATTGTCTAGTTTTCCTTCTCTGAGTACCTGACAAGCTACCAAGAGTATCCTGCCTGCATGGCAGAGGCTGGAAAGCTCCCTTGACATATTCAATATGCCAAAAACAGTAACACTGATGTGTCTTATTCCCCTAACCCTGAAAGAGCCTCCAATGGGGCACCATTGGAAAGGAGGAGAAAGGAGAGTCTGCTAAAATCTCAGGGCTAGGAAGAACGCAGATGTTACTGGTGTCCACTCGAGCAAATCAATGAATAATGGATGACAGTAATACACTGATACAGATGTTTTCTGAATAAACTCTAAATAGGTTTTTATCTTTTGGCTTCTACATAACTCTGAGAGCTTATAATAATATCAGAGAAATCTTTGAAAGCACTTCTTATCAATTAGTATGCTTTATGTGAACCTGTTATTTCAAAGAAAGTTGCATATTCTGTGCCTGACCTTTTATTTATTATTATTATTATTATTATTATTACTATTAGAGGTTAAATTGAAATATTGATAAAGAACTGAATGTTTATGATTTGACATGAGTGTTTATGATTTGACATGATATGAATTCAATGCTTTGGATAATGTTGTTTTCTTATGTAAGCTAAGTCTTAAAAAATCATTAGGACATACTATTCATAAAGATAAAAGTGGGGATGAAGGCCTACACACAAAATCTAAATAATGAAAGGTTTGAATTCAATATTCATATTTATAAGTGAGATTTGTAATTCCCTTCTACTTTTTCTAAGGTAGACTGTCAACCCACTTAATGCTTCTTTAACAGGTGGATTAGTAGATTATTTTCTATGCAAATTAAAGTTCTTGGCCAAACTGATAACTAAAATTTCAAAAATAAAACCAAAGATATCACTAAAGGAACATTTTTTAAAAATCATACAAATTGGTCAGATAAAGTTCAGAATCAGTTTTTTATTAACATATACAAAAATTTTATATATAAAATATATAAAACTTTTTATTAATATTAATTAATAATCCAGATGCAAGATATTTGAGAAATAGTACTAGATCAATGTTAAAAGAAGCAAAGTGAGTTATAGAAGTATATAATTCAAAATTATATATTAAAAAAATAGTGTTAACATAAAAATATAATTGTTTACTATAATTTTCTTTAATTTATCTTTCTTCATTATGTTAAAAGTAATGAAATGTAACTTTTTCAATCAGTTTCAATGGATCTTGCAATTAAACTTTATACTCACATTAGTCTCTTATAGAATATAATTTTGATTGACACATTTCAATTATTGTGTTTTATACTCACTGTTTCAAATATATTGAAAGAAAATAAAGGACTTACAACTGGAAAAAGAGCTTTTTAAATTTTTATATAAAAATAGGTAAATGTTTATTTAGTTCAAGAAGACTTATTATACAGCCTTTGATTTTAAGAAACTGATCTTCAAAGCATATCAAAGTCCCTTGGCAAAACATCTTTATTAATTATAATATGACTAAATACACATTATGCTAATCAAAATTATTTCCAAGTAGGGAAAAAATATTTCTCTCTGTTATATTCTGTTAGTTATTTGACTATATACAGGTTATTAGAAAACTTTCACATCATTTCTGTACCCCCCAAAAAGACAATACTAGGGCTAATAACAAAGCAGGTAAGGCCCGTGCCCGCCCGCGGCAGCGGGACAGCTCGGAGCACCCCAGCCCCGCCGGGCAGGTCCCAGTCATTCGCCCACC
>JASTTN010007191.1:43870-65095 GCA_030324115.1 Sorex maritimensis | reverse complement strand
TCGGAGCACCCCAGCCCCGCCGGGCAGGTCCCAGTCATTCGCCCACCACGCCTGATACCGCCCTCCCGTGTCCGCACAGGTTAGGGGCGTGTCCTCTCATTTGGGGGGCGTGGCCTCAAAGTGGGCGTGGCCTCTTTCCGGAGCACAGGCCGCTACCGCGGCCACAGATATTTTTCTTACCATTCCATGCATTGTCCTTTGGCCACAATTGATTGAACCCATTCCTCCAAAGAACTCCCTCATCATCTTAGTTACTATATGTTAATACTCAACTAACCTAGCCTAACTTCACAAAAACTCAATGAACACATCAACTTGCACAGAAAAGTACTTTGTCAAAAGAGCATAGCCAAAAATCTTCAGTCGAGCTTCCTCCCAAGCTAACGAGAGCTCCAGATAGAAAAGCCATAACAACATGAAGAAACTGAGAAAATCCCCACCACTAAGAGAGAGCCAAGAAAATACCTCACTAACCTCAGCAGCGACCTCCCAGAAATACACCCTCCTCTCAGATAGAGAATTCAGAGAGGAAATTGTGAGGATGGTTCACGAACTCAACACAACTATGGAACAAACATCAAATAAATTAAGGGAGGATATGGATGCAGAGTTGGAACGCTCCACAAAGATAATCCAGGAAGAAATGAGAGCAGAAATTTCAAAGCTACGAACAGAAGTCACACAACTAAAAGAATCAGTAGATGAAATGAAAAACTCCGTAGGAGCCCTCAATAGTAGAATGACTACAGCCGAAGACAGAATCAGTGAGCTTGAAGATGAGCTGCACAAAGCATATAGACAACAGCAAATAATGGCAAAAGACCTCAAAATGGCTCTAGAGAAAGTTAGAGTCCTAGGGGACGACCTCAGGAGAAACAACATAAGAATCATGGGAGTGCCGGAACCACACGGAACCAATCCCAATGAAAAAAACACCATTAAAGACATCATTGCAAAAAATTCCCAGAGCTAGAGAATGCGGACATCCAGATACAAGGAGTCCGAAGGGTACCAGCTAAAAGGGACCCAAATAGAAAATCCCCAAGGCATATCATAGTCAGAATGATGGATGCCGTGGATAGAGACACAATACTGCAAGTAGCAAGATCAAAGAAGGAGATCATATACAAAGGCGCACCCATTAGATTCACAGCAGACCTATCAGAAGAAACCCTCCAAGCCCAAAGACAATGGTGGGATATAGTGAAAAAACTTCATGAAATGAATGCCTCACCAAGAATACTCTACCCGGCTAAACTCTCAGTTAAACTTGAAGGAACCATACATTATTTCAAGGACAAGCAACAGCTCAGGAACTTCATAGACTCAAGACCAAATTTAAAAGAAGGATTCAAAGGGCTACTATAAGACAAGGAAAAAGACCTATAAGAACAACAAACCCTACAGAAAAATGGCACAAAATCCAATGACAATAATTTCTCTTAATGTTAACGGGCTAAATGCACCAATCAAGAGGCACAGAGTGGCAAAATGGATTCAGAAACTAAACCCAACTTTCTGCTGCCTACAAGAAACACATCTGAATAGCCGGAACAAACACAGACTAAAAATCAAAGGATGGAAAACAATCCTGCAAGCAAACAGTCCCCTCAATAAAAAAGCGGGGATGGCCATACTAGTATCCGATAGCATTGATTTCAGGCTGAAAAAGATCAGAAGGGACAGCAAAGGTCATTTTATATTCATCAAGGGATATGTGCAACAGGAAGAAATCACACTCCTAAATGTATACGCACCTAATGAACGACCAGTTAAATACTTAAAAGAACTCCTAACAGAATTTAAGGAGGACATAACTAGCACCACGATAGTAGTTGGAGATTTCAACACTGCCTTATCACCTCTGGATAGATCGACAAGAACAACACTCAGCAAGGAAACGATGGCCCTGAAGGAAGAAATGGAGGAGACAGGGCTAATGGACCTATACAGGGCTATATACCCCAAAAAGAAAGAATACACATTCTTTTCCAGCGCACATGGAACATTTTCCAAAATAGACCATGTTCTGGGCCACAAGTTATACCTTAATAGAATTGGGAAGATAGAAATTGTATCAACTATCTTTTCAGACCATGATGCACTGAAGATGGAAGTTAATCATGCACAGACGCGGAGAACCAAATCAAACACTTGGAAATTAAACAACTCACTATTGAACAATGAGTGGATCACGGAGGAAATCAAGAAAGAAATTAAGAGATACCTCGAAACAAATGAGAATGAAGACACAAGCTACCAGAACCTATGGGACGCAGCTAAAGCTGTGTTAAGGGGAAAATTTGTAGCTCTGCAAGCCTTCCTCAGAAAGGAAGAAAGGGCCTATATAGATAGTTTGACTTCGCAGCTCAAGATCTTAGAAGAGGACCAGCAAAAGGAACCCAAACCAGATCGAAGGAAAGAAATAATAAAACTTATAGCAGAAATTAACGATATGGAAACCCGAAAAACAATCCATAAGATCAATGAATCAAAGAGCTGGTTCTTCGAGAAAATAAATAAGATTGATAAACCGCTAGCAAGACTCACAAAGAAAGAAAGAGAGAAAACCCTAATAAACCGAATCAGAAATGAAAAGGGGACATCACAACAGAAACCAAGGAGATTCAAAGGATCATCAGAGACTACTTTGAAAGTCTGTATGCCACAAAACAAGAGAACCTAAAAGAAATGGATGAATTCCTTGACTCCTACAATCTCCCAAGACTGAGCCAAGAAGACGTGAAATACCTGAATAGGCCCATAAATATCAAGGAAATCGAAACGGTAATCAAAAGTCTCCCCAAAAACAAAAGCCCAGGTCCAGACGGATTCACTGGCGAATTCTTCCAAACATTCAAAGAAGACTTGTTGCCAGTTCTCCTTAAGCTTTTCCAGGAAATCAAAAAGACAGGAACACTTCCGAACAGTTTCTATGAGGCACATATCTCCCTAATACCAAAAGCAAACAAAGACACCACTAACAAAGAAAACTATAGACCAATATCCTTGATGAACACCGATGCGAAGATTCTCAACAAAATACTAGCAAATAGAATCCAACAACTTATCAAAAAGATCATACACCATGACCAAGTGGGATTCATCCCAGGGATGCAAGGTTGGTTTAACATTCGGAAATCAATCAATATACTCCATCACATCAACAAAAGTAAAGATAAAAACCATATGATCATATCCATAGATGCAGAAAAAGCATTTGACAAGATCCAACACCCATTCATGATAAAAACTCTCACCAAAATGGGTTTTGGAGGAACTTTTCTCAAGATAGTCAAAGCCATCTACCATGAACCTATGGCAAGCATTATCATGAATGGAGAAAAACTAAGGGCTTTTCCTCTAAGATCGGGGACAAGACAAGGATGTCCACTCTCACCACTTCTCTTTAATATAGTACTGGAAGTATTAGCAATAGCCATCAGGCAAGAAAAAGATATTAAGGGGATTCAGATTGGAAAGGAAGAAATCAAGCTCTCACGATTCGCAGACGATATGATACTATACCTAGAGAAAACTAAAAGCTCTAGTAAGAAACTCTTAGAAACAATTGACCTATACAGTAAAGTCGCAGGCTATAAAATCAATACCCAAAAGTCCATGGCCTTCCTATATGCAAACAATGAGACAGAGGAAAGGGACATGAAAAAAGCAATCCCGTTCACAATTGTGCCCCAGAAAATCAAATATCTTGGAATCAGCTTAACTAAAGAAGTAAAGGACCTCTACAAAGAAAACTATAAAACGCTACTTCATGAAATATAAGAGGACATGAGGAAATGGAAAAATATCCCCTGCTCATGGATAGGGAGAATAAACATTGTCAAAATGGCAATACTCCCAAAAGCATTATACAGATTTAACGCAATCCCTATAGGGATACCCATGGCATTCTTCAAAGAAACGGAGCAAGCAATCCTGAAATTTGTATGGAACAATAAATGCCCACGGATAGCTAAAACAATTCTTGGGAAAAAGATGATGGGAGGCATCACCCACCCCAACCTTAAACTCTACTACAAAGCGGTAACAATTAAAACAGCATGGTACTGGAACAAAAGCAGAACTGCAGACCAATGGAACAGGGTGGAATATCCCCACACACAACCTCAAATGTATGATCATCTAATCTTTGATAAAGGTGCAAGAGATGTGAAGTGGAGCAAGGAAAGTCTCTTTAACAAATGGTGCTGGCACAACTGGACAGCCACATGCAAAAAAATGGGCTTAGAACTCGATCTGTCACCATGCACAAAAGTCAGATCAAAATGGATTAAAGACCTCAACATCAGACCACAAACCATAAGGTACATTGAAGGCAAGGTAGGCAAAACCCTCCAGGATATTGAAGATAAAGGTATCTTCAAAGATGACACGGAACTAAGCAATCTAGTAAAAACAGAGATCAACAAATGGGACTACATTAAACTAAAAAGCTTCTGCACCGCAAAAGATACAGTGACCACAATACAAAGACTATCCACAGAATGGGAAAGGATATTTACACAATACCCATCAGATAAGGGGTTGATATCAAGAGTATCTAAAGCACTGGTTGAACTCTACAAGAAGAAAACATCCAACCCCATCAAAAAATGGGGCGAAGAAATGAACAGAAACTTTACCAAGGAAGAGATACGAATGGCCAAAAGACACATGAAAAAGTGCTCTACATCACTAATCATCAGAGAGATGCTGATCAAAACAACCAGGAGATACCACCTCACACCACAGAGGCTAGCACACATCCAAAAGAACAAAAGCAACCGCTGTTGGAGAGGATGTGGGGAGAAAGGGACCCTTCTACACTGCTGGTGGGAATGCTGGCTAGTTCAGCCCTTTTGGAAAACAGTATGGACGATTCTCAAAAAACTAGAGGTTGAGCTCCCATTTGACCCAGCAATACCACTGCTGGGAATATATTCCAGAAAAGCCAAAAAGTATAGTCGAAGTGACATATGCACTTATATGTTCACTGCAGCACTGTTTACAATAGGCAGAATCTGGAAAAAACCCGAGTGCCCTAGAACAGATGACTGGTTGAAGAAACCCTGGTACATCTATACAATGGAATACTATGCAGCTGTTAGAAAAAATGAGGTCATGACGTTTGCATATAAGTGGATCAACATGGAATGTATCATGCTAAGTGAAATGAGTCAGAAAGAGAGAGACAGACATAGAAAGATTGCACTCATCTGTGGAATATAGAATAATAGACTATAAGACTAACACCCAAGAATAGTAGAAATAAGTACCAGGAGGTTGTCACCATGGCTTGGAGGCTGTTCTCTCATTCTGGGCAACTCAGAGAAGGGAACACCAAGTAAAATGTGGTTGTTGGTTATGTGGGGGAAAGATGATGCGGGCCAAATATAGACTAGAGACTGAACACAATGGCCACTCAACACCTTTATTGCAAACCACAACACCTAATCAGAGAGAGAGAACAAAAGGGAATACCCTGCCATAGTGGCAGTGTGGGGTGGGGGGAGACGGGACTGGGGAGGGGGGGAGGGATGTTGGGTTTACTGGTGGTGGAGAATGGGCACTGGTGAAGGGATGGGTTATCAAACTTTGTAAGGGAGAAACATGAGCACAAAAATGTATAAATCTGTAACTGTACCCTCACGTTGACTCACTAATTAAAAATAAACTATTAATTAAAAAAATAAAGCAGATAAGGCACTTTCAAGCAGCTGAATCACTTTAAATCCCAGGAAATTTATATGGTCTCCCAGCACCACCAAAAGTAATTTCTGAACATAGAGCCAGGAACATTGCTGGGTATGGCCACCCCAAACAACAACAAAAACAACAAAAGGACATTAGTAACTTAATTATAATATTAAAAAGAATTATTATTCATGAGTATTTCACTAATTCTCATGTACTAGATATTTTTAGGTTTGTTTTTTTATATATACTGTCATTAAACTGCTACCTAAACATTTCCTTGTGTTAAAACTTTTAATTCATCCCTAGTTAGATTGTTCCAAGGGCAGAGACAAAATTTTCAAATGCAAGATGGTAAACTCAGTCCCTGAAATCCCCGAAATTCCTGAGAAACCCCAGCAGTAACACTGAAGACCTCTAGCACTGCTGGGCCTGAGCCACACACATTGTCTATCCAAGTACCAAACCACCAGGCCTTCACCACTGGGCGTGGTTACTACTCCTCTAGAGCAACACTGGCTTTGGCCCCTATTCTTTTTTTTTTTCAATGGGGAGCCAGAGAGACAGTATAGGGGTTAAGCTATGTGCACTGCATGCTATGACACTGTTAGACCCCTGGAACTGCATGATTTCTAGAAGTCTGGAGAGATTGATCCCCTAGCACAGAGCTGGGAGTAGCTACCAAGCACACTGCCAGGTGTGAACAAACCCTTCTCCATCCAAAAAAGTTCTTTACTTAGATTGTATAACAAGAAGACTGTTAGCCATCCCTTTAGCAGAATCCCACCAAACTTTGATGACTGATATCCGACAGCTTTCCTCTTAATAATATAACTTATAATAAACATAATAATGGTCAAAGCCCTTATTTTTGCTTCTGAGATATATTCTCATTATAGCAATGAGAAAGGCAGAAACTTTTTCTACCTTACTTGACCTACCTTGACCTACCTTAAGAAACTTTTGTAATCTACATGTTAAAAGTTAGTGCTTCGCTAGAAATGTCAAGTGACTGTTCATAAAGGGATGAGACAAAAGACAAAGGTTTCCTCTCTTAAGTCACAGGCTACTTAACTTTAAAAAATATTGTCATAGAGATTATTAAGAATACTAACCTTGACTATTTTTCTTCTTAGTGAAGGATGTTCCAACACCTCTGTGATTCGAACAGCTCTAAGAACCAGGTCTCTGAGTTCATTCTGATGGGATTCCCAGGCATTCACAGCTGGCAACACTGGCTCTCCCTGCCCCTAGCTTTGCTCTACCTCTTAGCAATAAGTGCCAACTTTCTTATCCTGATCATCATCAAACAAGAGGCTACATTGCATCAGCCTATGTACTATTTCCTGGGCATCCTGGCTGTGATAAACATGGGCCTGACCACCACTATCATGCCCAAGATTTTAGCTGTCTTGTGGTTCAGAGCTAAGGTTATCAGTCTTCCTGAGTGCTTTGCTCAGATGTATGCTATACATTGTTTTCTGGCCATGGAATCAGGGATCTTTGTCTGCATGGCTATAGATAGATATATAGCCATTTGCTGACCTCTTTGCTACTCATCTATCATAACAGAATCATTTGTGATCAAAGCTACTGTCTTCATGATACTCAGGAATGGTCTTTGTACCATGCCTGTGCCTGTGTTGGCTGCTCAAAGACACTATTGCTCCCAGAACCAAATTGAGCACTTTTTATGCTCTAATCCTGTAGTTACTAATCTATTCTGTGATTACAGAAAAATCAACAGCGTCTATGAGCTAGTTCTGGCCTAGACACTCACAGGAGGTGATCTGGGTTTGATTATTTTATCATATGCTTTGATACTTCACTCTGTGCTGAAGCTAAATTCAGCAGAAGCAGCATCAAAGGCCTTAAGTACCTGCTCTTCCCACCTCATCCTAATCCTTTTCTTCTACTCTGTTGTTGTTGTCCTTTCGATCACCCATGGTGCATCAAAGACAATTCCTCTTATCCCAGTTCTACTCAATTTACTCCACAGTGCCATTCCTCCTGCCCTTAATCCAGTGGTGTATGCTCTCAAGAACAAAGAACTCAGGCAGAGTTTATTAAGGTTCTCAAGGTGAATATAAAATAATAATAATTTGGCTAAAGTGCTTGCTTTTATTATTTTCTTTCATGTCTATTTATTATATTCTGCACTTCTTTCAAATGGAAGTAGAATGAAAATTATGTGGTTGTTTTTTAACTAGTACCAGGATTCTTGTTGCATGAATAAATAAATAATTTAATAATAAAACTTCCCCTAAAGGTAATAAAACTGATGTATGGAATCTTTGTTTTGTTTTTTGTTTTTGCTTTTTTTGGGTCACACCCAGCGATGCTCAGGGGTTACTCCTGGCTTTGCACTCAGGAATTACTCCTTGCATGCTTGGGGGACCATATGGGGTGCCGGGGATCGAACCTGGGTCAGCCGTGTGCAAGGCAAACGCCCTACCCGCTGTGCTATCGCTCCGGCCCATGTATGGAATCTTAACTTTCAAGAAAAATCTTCATAAAAAAGAAAACATCCAGCCCAGGGAAGTAGCTCAGTTTGGGGTAGTGCATTCTTTTTTTTTTTTTTGATTTTTGGGTCACACCCGGCGATGCACAGGGGTCACTCCTGGCTCTGCACTCAGGAACCACCCCTGGCGGTGCTCAGGGGACCATATGAGATGCTGGGAATCGAACCCGGGTTGGCTGCGTGCAAGGCAAACGCCCTACCCTCTGTGCTATCACTCCAGCCCCAGGGGGTAGTGCATTCTTTGCATGTTCAAGGACCAAGGTTTGATTCCCCATACTGCATACCCCTAAAACACTGCTGGGTGGGGTTCTGGTGGCCCGTGCAACTCTCAGATTGTCTATGTTTAGCTTAATATTTTTGAGTCTGAGTTTCACCTCATCACCGCACCACTAGGAGTAATCCATGAGCATCGCTGGGTGTGGCCCAAAAAGCAATGAATAAATGAATTAATAAATAAATAAATAAATAAATAAATAAAACCAATGGTGTGGAAGTAAAACAAAAGAAATGTATCATAAGCTAATTTTAAACCTAAAACTTAAATGATTTTTTGTCTACTTACAAACTTATTTTTATTTGCACTCTTAATAAGTGTACCAACTATTGAAATTAATAGCCTATTAAAAAGTCTTAATACATAGTGACTAATAGAAGTTCTTTGTACTGTAATTAGTCAGAATCATTGTCCTCATTACCTCAAAACTTTGAGCATCAAGTTTTCGGCTGTAATGAATTTTTACGGTACCATAATATTCACCACCAATCTCACTTGACCAATAAAGAACTGATGAATATGTATGAGAATGATAAAGCTTTCTAAAGTACTGAGTTTTCAGCCTTAAAGAACTTAGGGGCTGTAGAGATAATATAATAGGTAGGATACTTTTCTTTCAGGAAACCCACCCACCACCATCATGCTGCCAGCACCACCTGGTGTGGCCCTAAAACAAAACAGAAAATCTTTTCAAAATGACTTAAAAAATTTTAAATTGCAAGCATTTATTAAAACTAACTTGGGTTTATTTCCCTACTTCTCATATATTTTTATACACAAGTACACAAATATAAGCACACCTATCTTGCAAGCAGATAGACTGGGGGGCCTTGTAATGAGTTTTTGAGAAAGAGTAAAACTAAAGGAGAAATTGTCCAGTCCTGAAGTAGCCCAATGGCAGAAGAAACTCATTCCTTTGAGATGCAAATCCTGAGTTTTTTGGAGATGGAGAAGAAGCTGAGGGATTACCTAGATACAGAATCCCAAGCAGCACCCAAAGAAGGACTGGAGCTCCTCTGAGCAGAAAACCTACTGGAGAACCTAAAGGTCACCATAAGAATATGAAAGCTGCATCAAGAATCCAAGTTTTCTCATGACAACTTTTTTTAATTGAGTCAACCTGAGATACACAGTTACAAAGCTGTTCAAGATCAGATTTCAATCATACAATTATCCAACCCCCACCCTTCTATCTGTGTCCATTTCCCACCACTAATGACCCCTGTTTCCCTTCTACCACCTTGCCTCTCCCAGTCAGCCTATTGGGTTCTATGGCAGGCATTTCCTTCTGTCCCTACCCCCCTTTCACTCTTTCTTTTTTCCTTTGGGCTTTATGGTTTCCAATAAAGACACTGAGAGGTTATTGTATTTGTTCCCTTATACCTACTTTCAGCACACAGTTCTCAAGCAGAGTGACCATTTCCAACTATCTTTGTCATAATGGTCCCTTCAGTATCCTAACTGCCTTCTCCCCCAGCACTTAAGGCAGACTTCCAACCATGGGCTAATCCTCCTTCGATTTGCTTGAGCAGGTGTCAGTAACGTCTCCATTTGTCCCTGTCACATGCTAGTGTAGCCCAATGATATCTGCTCCTGCTCACTCCAGGAATAGGAAGAGCCTCAAATCGTTCATTCAGGGTTTTGACAAAGTCTGACCATCTTGTTGGTAGGTGGCCACGCAGTGTTTTGACGTCCCGTGGAATCCAGTCGGTAACAGCTCTAGTCCAGTGATAGTCTCTGAATCACAATACATGTCCGGCCCATCTGATTTTTGATGTCTTGGCAAATAAGACAGCATCCCTGATTCTTGATCGTCGACAGAGGTTGGAACTCCGGATTCCTTCTCTCACTTGAGTAAGACATGATATTCCCAGCATAGCTTCTTTCGATTCCTCTTTGGGATACCCAAATTGCATTCTCGTCCTGTTTGCATAGGGCCCAGGTCTCTGAGGCGTGCAGGAGAATGGTAGAATCAAAAAGATATGCCCGGAGTTGGAGGTTCTTCATTCTCTTAACCACTTCTATGTCCTTGAAGGCATTCCATGCTACTCTCTTCCTCCTGCGCAGTTCTGGCACAAAGTCTTTCCTCATGTTGAATTCTCGACCCAGGTACACATAGCTGCTGCATTCGGAGATGTTTGTTCCATTGAGAACAAATGGAATGTCAGGGACTAGTTCATTTTTCATAATGAACGTGACATTGAGCTGAACCTCAACGTCGTGTCTTGTTAAGGCTCAGCTGCAGTCCGACCTTTTCACACTCATAGTCAAGTCGGTCAGCATTTATGCCGCTTGGCTAATGTTTGGCATTATGAGAACGATGTCATCAGCGAAGTGGAGGTGGTGTAGTTGCCGACAGTCTATCTTCACTCCCATTCCTTCCCATTCCAGTCATCACATGACATTCTCGAGGGCGGCACTGAAGAGTTTCAGTGAAATGGTATCACCCTGCAGAACCCCTCTCTTTATGTCAATGATCACTTCCTTTAGAATGGTGAGATCCTTGTGGTGAATCCATAATACAGCCTTGCAGAGGATCTTGATGTACTGAGTTTGAATGCCCTGTTGGGCTAGGGCTTTGATAACAGCTTCAGTCTCAACAGAACTGAAGGTCTTCTTTAAGTTGATGAACGTTACAGAGCAGCATCTTGAACTCTTGTGAAACTTCAATGAGTTTGGTCACTGTGTGGATACGGTCGATCATGCTGAATCCTTTTCGGAGCCCGGCTTGCTCACATGACTGTCCTTTGTCTAGTGTTCTGCCTATTGTATTCAGGATGACACGAGTGCACAACTTGTAGATGACAGACAGCAGGCAGATTGGGCTATAGTTGCCGATGTCGTGGATGTCTCCCTTCTTGTACAACAGAATGGTCCTGCTGGTTTTCTACTTGAAAACTCAAACTCATTCTTCAACATGGTTTGGCGCGAGCCTCAGGCAACCACAAGCTAATATCTGAGCTCTCAAAGCTGTGCAGAGAAGGGGTAAAAGAAGACCTCAAAGAGAGAAGAAAGCATTGTTGGCCAAGATGGCAGAAGCCGGGAAAAGTATTCACAACGCTTGCCAAGTACAAGACCAAGATGACTGCCCTCCGATGTCCTGATTGATCTATCACATCATGGAGAAAGGCAATGGAGAGGATTATACACAACTTCTACTCAGATCTCTTTGACAGCTGTGTCCACCTGCCCACATATCAAATACTGCAGGATGGATATGTTGTTCCCAACGTCCTCCCTTCCGAAATCTGACATGCCATTTCGTCGGTAAAGAAGCATACAGCATCTGGTCCAGACAAGGTCAGACCCGAACATTGCAGAATCTGCCGCCAGTACTCATCAATACACTGGCTCGGCTCTTTACACGCTACCTTTCTGAATGCAAGATTCCGTCCCAGTGGAAAACAAGCAGGACTGTTCTGTTGTGCAAGAAGGGAGATATCCACGACATTGGCAACTATCGCCCAATCTGCCTGCTGTCTGTTGTCTACAAGTTGTTCTGGAAAAAAATCCTAGACTAATTTTCATATATTAATTTTCATGTAGAGAACTCCAGGCCAAGACATTTTGGGGAAATTTTGTATAACTTACCTTTGCTTTTGGCAAACTGTCCCATGTTTGGGGACTATAGAGATTGGATATTGTAATGCAAAATGCCAGTGTATTTACTCTTGGGGGAGAAGCACAAAATATGAACACTGGTACAAAAAAGTGAGTCCTGATGTTCTGGAGGAAGGCTGTTCACAATTTTAGGGAACTAGATATGTCAGATAATAGTTTAAATACAAGAAAGTTAACAGTGGCTTTTGCACAGATAGGGACCAGGTCATCTGTTGGTCACAACAAGAAAGGGCAGCATGAAACTGGCCTCTGGATAACTTTTCTCTCATCCTCCCATTAGAAATATTGTGATATATATATATATATATATTTTTTTTTTAAATCTAATTACCTTGTCTCTGTCTCACAATTTAGACAAAGGAGTGTTCCATCCCTAATGTTACAATGCCACCTACAGGACTATATAAGAAACAAATTCAAATGCATAAACAGGAAATTTTAGAAGGTAATATTGCACAAATATAATGATTAAAAAATGATAGGCGTCTATCAAGTAAACATAAATACACTGAATTGCAAGGAAAGTATCAGAGATTTAAGGTAAGATTATAATGTCAAGAGAAACAGGAACAAGATATAAGCATTATATATATATATACACACATATATATATAAAATAGCTTAGAAAGCTACATATTCAATATGCCAAAATCAGCAACAAGTCTCTCAATGGAGACGTTACTGGTGCCTGCTCAAGCAAATTGATGAACAACGGGAAGACAGTGCTACATTGCTATACATATTCAACTTGGGGACTCGAAATACTCAAGAAAGTTTAGGCAGAACTTAGGTTATATATTGATAACAAAATAATATAGATAGGTGATCTTAACACAGCAATAATAGATCATTTTGTCAAAAAATAATAAAGATATTAAGATGTTAGATAAAGTAATTATTTAAAAAAGTTTATAGATATGTACAAAATTTGCATTTCCTAAAAAATTAGTACATATTCTTCTCAAATACACATGAAACATTCTTAAGAACAAACCATTTGACAGGGCACTCATTAATAACTAGCATGTGGAGATTGAAATCATGTGACACATAACTTTGCTCACAATGGTACACTTCTAAAAGCAAACAACAGCAAAAGCAATTGGAAAAAACTTCAACCATGTAGGGATTAAATATATTGGACAACAGGAAATAATCAGATTCAATAAGATGAAATAAAATTCACATCAATTGAGAAGTTCGTTACAATATGATTACACACTGTAAGTGTTGCAAATGACTCATGTGAAGTGGGAAAAAGGGAGAGATAGCAGCCTCAAGGAAGTCTTCAATGGTTTGAACATTGACAAAGAATGCAAATACATCTTATTTTAGCCATAGTCTCTCTTTTTTTTTCCTTTTTGGGTCACCTCCAGATCTCAACAGACAGCTCCTCCCAGACGGGAGTATAAAATAAGGCCCCCATAGCCATGCCACTGGACTTTAAGCCAGGCTGTTTTCACATGGGGCACCTTGAGGGGACCGGGTGAGAACCCTCGCCACCCCAAGGGACCCAGCCCCAGCAGACAACCTCTATTACTCAACTGCTGCCATGCTCCAGGCTGCTTTCCAGACTGCACGGCGACACTTCCTACCCATTTTCAATAATTACCACACCATATTTGATGGAGTTCAGACAGTAGGCAACAAATCATAGAGAGCAATATATACATATATACATACGTATATATGTATATGTATATATATATTCATAAACCTCTTGGAGAGCCCAGCAAGCTACCGAGGGTATCCTGCCTACACTGGCAGAGCCTGGCAAGCTACCCATGGTGTATTTGATGTGCCAAAAATAGTAACGATAGGTTTTATTTCCCTGACCCTGAAAGAGCCTCCAATCATTGGGAAAGATGAATAAGGAGAGGCTGCTAAAATCTCAGGGCTGGGAGGAATAGAGATGTTACTGGTGCCCACTCAAGTAAATCAATGAAGAACGGGATGACAGTAGGTCACACCCAGTGATGCACAGGGGTTACTCCTGGCTCTGCAATCAGGAATTATTCCTGGTGGTGCTCGGGGGACCATATGGGATGCTGGGAATCGAACCCGGGTCTGCCATGTGCAAGGCAAACGCCCTACCCTACCCATATAAGACCAAGCTTCTGGAAGAAAGCAATGCAGAGACTCTTGCCCCTGTGCCAGGCTGTCTTCATCGGGGCCCCTCGGAGGGGACAGATTGCCTTTCCCTTCCTGCTCCAAGCAGAGCCTTAACCATTGAAGACCTCCAGAACACAGCCATAGCCATGCTCAAGTACACTCTCCACATGTCCGGGTGAGCCTCATGCATGAAGGGACCAGCAGAGGAACCCAGGTGTGCAGGACCTGGGTTTGAGATCTCCAAGCCTGCTCGGATTGGAACTGAGCCTTCTCCATCCAGAGCTCCAATTTTTCAGTAGCCTGCCAGCCACACTCACAAACTGCCCCATGTGCCATGTAGTCCCACCAATAGCCAACATCCAGAGACTAGAAGACCAAGCTCCTGGAAGCAGACATCTAATAGCCTTATTCTCCTTCTTGGAGAACCTGGCAACCTACCAAGAGTCTATTGCCCACATGGGAGAGCCTTGCAAGCTCCCCATGGTGTATTCATATCCCAAATACATAAAAGATATATACATACCTGGCAAGCTACCGAGAGTATCCCAACCTGCACGGCAGAGCCTGTCAAGCTACCCGTGGCATATTCGATATGCCAAAAACAGTAGCAATAGGTCTTATTCCCCTGACCCTGAAAAAGCTTCAATCGTTGGGAAAGACGAGTAAGGAGAGGCTGCTAAAATCTCAGGACTGAGTGTAATAGTGATGTTACTGGTGTCGGCTCAAATAAATTGATGAACAACAGGATGACAGTGATACAGTGATATTTTTGGACATAATTTCTGATTATACTATAATTTTCATATCTTCACCTTTTATGTTGAGCATACATATATACTAGTGTATATATATCTAAAAAGTCTTGAGAAAGAGGTAGGAGGTAAGAATTTGGGAAATAAAATCATCTCAATGTTTTACGCTGGATAATGAAGTAAATAAATTCTCACAACCAAGAATGATTATAGCATATAATTTTTTCCAGAGACTTAAAACTTCTAAATAATATCCCCCAGACAAAACTCTCTAGTCATGATGGCTTAATCACTGTACCACAAAATCAGTGTACCATAAAGCAACTTTGAATCTTGAATTATAAAATAAATTGAAATCCTCTAAAATTGTAGAGACTTTGAAAACCATAGTGTTTTAGAAAAACATGGTTTGCCTATGTGAGCATAGCAACACTCTCTCTAGAGGTGGAAAAATCTAAGTCATACAATTTTTTTTCTGTGACTAGATCCTGTTCTCATCAGGAAAATTTCTTAATGCCTTTGTAATCTTAACCTAGCTAAGAGAACTGCAACTTCTCAAAAACACTTTATTTAAATATTATGAGCAGATTTATGCTTCCCCTTTAACAAGAACCTAATGACACTTTCTCGTATCTGCTTGGTTTACACTCCATACACAATAGGATTCATTGTGGGAGGCATGAGAAGATAGAGATTAGCCATAATAATGTGTATGTGTGGAGGAATGGTGTGCCCCCCAAAACGGTGTGTAAAGAAGGTAAAGAAAGCTGGGACATAGGTGATGACAATGGCACAGATATGGGCAGTGCAGGTACTAAAGGCTTTTTGTCGAGCATCTGCTGATGACAGACTCACAACTGCTCTAAGAATCATAGTGTATGATATAGTGATACACAAGATATCAAAACCACCAATCAGGATGGCAACCATCAAAACATAGATGGCATTGATCTTAACATTGCCACAGGATATTTTGGCCACGGACATGTGGTCACAGTAGGTGTGTGGTATGACATTGCTACTACAAAATGGCAGGCACTTTGTGAGGAATGTAAAAGGGATAACAAGAATTACACCTCTAGTGAAAGTAAGAAGCCCAGCTTTGGCAATAACTGAATTAGTGAGGATAGTAGCATACCGTAGTGGGTAACATATAGCTACATAGCGGTCTAAAGCCATGAGCATTAGCACCCCAGACTCCATTCCTGTGAAGGTGTGCACAAAGAACCTCTGGGCCAAACAGGCATTAAAGTCAATCTCCTTGAGGTTGAACCACAATATGAAGAGTGCGTTAGGAAGAGTGCTGGTACACATGAGCAAATCTGTGAAGGAAAGAAGGGCAAGGAAGATGTACATAGGTCTGTGTAAGGCCTCTTCAGAGTAAAGAAGGTATATGATGCCAAAGTTTCCTATGAGCGCAATACTGTACATTGTACACAGGGGAAAAGAGATCCATAAATGTACTTCTTCCAGTCCAGGAATACCATTTAAAATGAATGTAGTTGGAGTTAAGCTCGTGGTGTTTAGAAATAGCATAATGACTAATTAAAGGTTAATGGTACAGCAGTTACAGAATTATTTTTCTGTAAGTAGAAGATAAAAATAAGTTTAGAAATTATCTGGCAGGCAAGACTCTCTTCCTCGTAATGGCTTTGGGGAAATATATGACATTAACAAGTCCAAGTCCCGTTGATGTGGTAGATCTGGTGTCTTTTTTTTTTATGTGGCATAGCTCATTCTCTAGATGACAGTTGACACTTCACAAACAACTGAACAAAGAGAGAGTGGAAAATTTGCTGTGTCCTAGGTGCTCACCATCTTGATTAGAGATATTTATTCCATTCTGAAACGTGAGCAATCTTCAACGGTTCTATAGGGTCACTTTCCACAGTTAATCTGTTGTACACATAACACATGCTGAAAATTTGAACCTAGGTTTTGCTTGATTTCTGTCCATTCAGTTTTCAGGAATCTAAATTGAGAAAGTAAAAAATTATACCCTGTGTCAATAGTTTTCTTTAAGACAAATCATACAATAATCTTAAATGTAAAAGATATATCCTCACAATACCATCACCTATTAGCATCTTTGATCTTTTAATGTCATCTATTAGCATCTTTGATCAGCATCAAAAGTATGAATCATTGAAAATGATAACATAAGAAGGTAATGATTTACTAAATGGTAAATATCTTATCTAATGGTCTCTAGAAATTAACTGAAAAATAGATATACTAATCACAAACAGAATAGGCAGTTCATTTTGAATATACACTTTATTTTCTGTTCAGATCACAACTTTGGAGAGTCATAAGTCAAAGATTTCTTGTTCTATATGAGCAGCACAGATAAACTAATTTTTATTATTTAGGAGATATTCAAAAGACTTTTTTGATTCACTTGGCAGTGCTCAGGGCTTACTGGTATCTCTGCACTTCGTTGTCATTTTTGGCGGGGCTCAGATAACCAAATAGGATACCAGGGATTGAACTTGGGTTAGTCCATGCAAGCCAAATGACCTAACCTTAACTGTTATATTATCCCTTTTACTCTCAAAATATTTTTAAGATAAAAAGAAACTTTGAGAGAACAAAAACTGATAAAAATACTTGAGTTGTAAAAAGGAAATTATTTAGTGCATTAGTGAATTGTGAGGCAATAAGAACAATAAAATAAGAACATCTATAGGATGGATATGCAAATCAAAAATAAACTGGAATATGCTGATTTTAAAAATATGCAAGTAGTTTTATTCAAGTGATGTTTATATAGAAAAAAGCATTTGGAATAAAAAGCAATAGTGATTTTGAAAATTTTATACCTGTGTTGAAATTTAAAGTGCTTTCTGGATGTTTGATAGGCAATCCATTTCACAAATTCAGAGGTGTTATCATTGAAAATTTATGGTTATGTAAAATTTGCTCTTTCTTCAATTTTGCTCGTATTCCGTGTTATCAAATTTTTCAAACACAAAGAATGAACAGATAAGCCTAATATCGTTTAAATTGAGAGATGATTGAAGTGTCATAACTGTGATGTAGGACAGATGCAACTCCTTGAAAGGAGAAGAGGGCAAAAAATCCAATATTATAGAATATGCCTACCGTCACCCCTTTCTTTATTACAATCTAAATAATGGTTCTATAGACTCTCAATTCTCTTTGAAATGCTATTTTCAGTTCTCACAGTTGGCAGGATTGATTACCTTTTCTTTAAACTGCTTTCCAGAAGGATTATCTCAATTGGTGAAATGTGTCTGTATGTTTCGAAGCAAAAATACAAGCTAGCAAGTATAAATAGTCTTACATTTGGTACATTTCACCTTTTTAAGCATTAGAATAATAACCCTAAATGACAACTCTTACTCTTCTTCCCCTTGAGCCACTATAATCTGAACCTACCTCTTTAATAAAAACAGACACACAGACACATACATGCCCAATTCAGAAATCTACTCACCCTGAAAATCAGTGGAGCTTCTCAAGGGACTAAAGACCGTCATGGATTAAGTAGTATTCATATCTTTGTATGCCCTGGTCCCACTTG
Organism: Sorex maritimensis; assembly: GCA_030324115.1. Lineage (NCBI taxonomy): Eukaryota > Metazoa > Chordata > Mammalia > Eulipotyphla > Soricidae > Sorex > Sorex maritimensis. The sequence goes on along the minus strand of JASTTN010007191.1, from coordinate 46,571 downwards.
AAAGAATATATTGAGATCATAGGCACAGGGATGGAGTAGGGCAATATTTTGTTTGTGTTTGTGTGTGTGTGTGTGTGTAGTTAATAAATGTAGTCTCAGAGGAGAACTGATTTCCTATGTGTATGTGGTATCTATAATTAGGTAAAAGGACACTTAGGAATTAGATTTATCTTGGACCCAAAGATCCCATCTCAATTCCTGATAAGTATCTTAGGAATTATTTTATCCCTCACTATAGTTAAGACTTACAGGTTTTAAATTACATGGTGAAAATGCATATTTGAAATAATTTGGACTTTAAGAATTATATTTTTTAGAAAAAGACACATATTCTCTATTTCAAAACCCAGAACAATGCCATATACAAAGTTTTTACTAAATATATTATTTAAGAAAAGGGTTTATGTTTGCATGCAATTAAATGTGATATTTCTACTGTCATTGATAAATATCAATTCAAACATTGGTTCTATAGGCTAGTAGTAGCACGGTCATCCCATTGTTCATCCACTTGCTTGAGCGGGTACCAGTAACGTCTCCATTATGAGACTTATTGTTACTGTTTTTGGCATATGGATGGAATACACCACGGGGAGCTTGCCAGTTTCTGCTGTGGGGGCGGGATACTCTCTGTGGCTTACCAGGCTCTCCAAGAGGGATGGAAAAATCAAATCTGGGTCGGCCGCATGCAAGGCAAATGCCCTACCTGCTGTGCTATACTGTAACACTGCACTGTAGCACTGTCATCCCATTATTCATCAATTTGCTCGAGCAGGCATCAGTAATGTTTCCATTGTGAGATTTGTTGTTACTGTTTTTGGCATATCAAATACACCATGGGTAACTGGTCAGGCTCTGCCATGTGGGCAGGATACTCACAGTAGCTTGCTGGGCTCTCCAAGAGGGATGGAGGAATCGAACCAGGGTCGGCCGCATGCAAGGCAAATGCTCTACCCACTGTGCTATACTGTTTCGAATTATTTAAATATACTCCTTGTCATTTTGAATACAAAATATTTTGTCTCTCCAACTTATATATATATACATATAATATATATGTATATATATATATATATATATATATATATATTGCTTTTAGGGTCACACCCAGCGATGCTCAGGGGTTGATCCTGGCTCTGCACTCAGGAATTACTCCTGGCAGTAATTCAGTAATATGGACACATGTGATGCTGGGAATCAAACCTGGGTGAGCCGCGTGCAAGGCAAAAATGCCTTACCCACTATCTCCAGCTTATATTTTTTGACATTTTAAAAATTGATTTGGTTATATATATTTATTTATTTATTTTTGTTCAGGGGCTATATCCAGTAGTGTTCAGGACTTACTCCTGCTTCAGTGCTAAGGTTATACTCATTCAGGACTAAGGGTCAATATAGGGTGAAGAAGTTAAACCTGGCTATGTGTCATATTTTATAGGGTGATTATGGAAATCTTTGAATCATTATCGGTAATTAAATGTATTGTATACATATAATATATATGCTTCTAATTTCTTTTTTTGTTTTTTTTGGGGGGTCCACATTTGTTGGTGCTCAGGCCTTACCCTCTAACTTAGTGCTTAAGGATCACTTCTGGCCTTGCTCTTGGGACCGTATAGGGTGCCAAGAATTGAACCGGGTCAGCTGCTTGCAAGGCAAATTACCCACTGCATAATTGCTCTGACCCTTATATGCTCCTACTTTCAAACAATTATTTGAAGATGAACTTATGCTACAATGTGGAAAAGCACCTATGCAATGATAAAAATAAGTATAAAATAATAAATAAATCACATTTAGCTAACTGCTTATACAGTAATTTGTAAGTGTCCCTGTTTCCCCAAGTTGATAAACTTCACTTAGATTTTAAATACGTCCCATATCCACATATACCTATGTACCCTGAGATGACATTTTAAGATTTTAATAAAGTTTAACTTCATTGCTGAGAAAAGATAATTTTGAATTGCTATCAAATCATTACTATAATCTTTGCATATAATATTTACATAGATTTTATAGATACTTCTTTTCAAGATTCATTGAGACAAATTGCCATATAATGTTTGAGTTTAAGGTTTGGAGCATGATGATTTTATACACATACGTCTTGCAATATGTTTATCATTCAGATTGACATACATCTTATCACATATAATTATCACTTTATTATTGTTGTGGTGAGGACCTAATCTCTGATCTTATAGCAACTTACATACAATGTAGCATTAACTATGGTGACCTTACAATAAATTAAATGCACAACATATTCATCCTACAACTGCATATTGTACACCTTGATCAGCATCTCTTCATGTGTTTCTCTGTCCCTAGAAATTTAGATCATATTTTAGTTCATACTCTCTTACATAAGTGAGGCCACATAGTATCTTTCTTAACTGACTTATTGTCATGTAATATTCATCCATGTTGTAATAAGTTTTCTTCTTTTACATGCATGAATATTATTTCATTATGCATATATGCTACATTCTCTAGGTCTATGCATCCATTTAGATTGTGCCATATCCTCATGTCTTGTCTATTGTTAATGATTCTGGAAAGAACACAAGGGTCTAAATATCTCTTCTCCTCCTCCTCCTCCTCCTCCTATTCCTTCTCCTTCTCCTCTTCCTTCTCCTTCTTTATCTCCTTCTCCTTCTTCTCCTTCTCCTTCTCCTTCTCCTTCTCCTTCTCCTTC
>JASTTN010007191.1:31957-43200 GCA_030324115.1 Sorex maritimensis | reverse complement strand
TCTTTCTTTCTTTCTTTCTTTCTTTCTTTCTTTCTTTCTTTCTTTCTTTCTTTCTTTCTTTCTTTCATTTTTATTTATTTATTTTCAATTTATTGAATCACCATGAGAACAGTTAGTTACAAAACTTTCAAAATTAAGTCTCAGTCATACAATGATCAAACACCCACCCCTTCACTAGCACACATGTTCCACCACCAAGAACCCCAGTATACACCCCCTCCCACTCCCCACCCTGCCTGTGTGGCAGATGATTTTCACTTTACTCTCTCTTTACTTTGATTACATTAAATTTTCGACAGAAAACCCACTATTATTATTTGGAGTTTCCCCCCCAACAATCAGACCTGTCAAAAAGGCATCATTAAATCATTTGTTTTCTATTGCTGATAATGAGTCTCATTTGGGCGGGGAGCAGGGCCTGTTCTGCCCCCTCCATCACGAGATTCCCCAAGAGTCCCATCACTGCATGCTCCTACCTCTCTGTCCAATTGGCTCTGAAAGGTGGCGGTCACCATGCTGCTGCAAAGGGGAAAAGGCCGAGGGACAAAATCCCTTCCCCTCTTGGGGCTGCACGAGGCCGTTCACAGTTCAGGAGTGTATCTGCCAGCAGCCACTGCGTTCTGAGATTGGCTTGTGTGCCTTTGGGATCGTGGCCTCTCAGGGGCAGGGAAGCACTTCCTGAGCAGCTTTTTGTATATTAGGAAGGTTCTCGGCCATGCGGTTTGGAGAAATAGTCCTGGTCCCCACATTCCTGAGCCATGTTAGTAGAAGCTCAGTGTCACCGGGATTCCATCTGGAGAAGGCGGTGTTCTTGTATTCTTGACAGAATTTTATCTATGACTTTGGGGAGGTAGGGGAGGTTGGGGGCAACACCCAGTTGTGCTAAGGGCTTAGCCTGGCTCAAACCTCAGGAATTATTCCTGGTCAAGCTTAGGGGAGCACATGGAATACCAAGATCAAACTTGGGTTGGCCTTGCTCAAGGTGAGCACCCTACCTGCTGAACTATTGTTCCAGCCCTCTTTTGACTTTTTGATTATAGTTATCCTTAGATGTGCGCAATGATATAACATTGTGGCTTTGATTTAATTTTTCTTTCTAAATAATGATGTTGAGCATATTCTTATGTGTTTGTAGACCATTCCTAAGCTTTCTTTGGAAAAACACCTATTTATCTCTTTTGCCTATTTTCTAAATAAAATCATTTATTTGCTACCGAGTTGTATAAATTCCATCGATTTCTTGTCAGATTTACAATTTATAATTGACTTTTCCAGTTGTAAGTTGCATATTCATTTGTTGATTTTTTTCCGTATAGATATTTTTATTTTTGATGCAGTCCTACTAGTTGCTTTTTTTTTCTTTTTTAGTCACACCTGGCAATGCACAAGGGTTACTCCTGGCTCTGCACTCAGGGATTACTCCTGGTGGAGCTCAGGGGACCATATGGGATGCTGGAAATCAAACCACGGTTAGCCGTATGCAAGGCAAATGCCCTACCTGCTGTGTTATCACTCCAGCCCCCAGTCCTACTAGTCTTCAAATTAGTATAAGCCCTGTACACTTTTACCTTCCTTTCTCTTACATGAGCCAACCCTGACAGTGTTTCGGGGTTCAGAACTACTTCTAGTAGACTCAGTGGTCCCATCAGGACTATATAGTGTCTGACCTGTGTTTAGGAATTGCTACAGCCAGACCGGGGATACTCCAGAGACCAAGAAATACTGTGTATTAAATTCAGAGCCTTGTCCATGCTAGACATGGGTGTTGCTACTTGAGTTTTCTCGCTAGACCCTATTTTTAGCTTATTTTTAAATATTAGTTTGAACCTTAAAAATTGGTTTGCATTTCTGTAGTTGCATTCTGTAGTGACATTTGAGACATTGGGAAAGTACGAATATTTGTAACCTCTTCCCTGTCTTTTACTATGTTTAACCTTAATGACTTACAGAGAGACATGACTGCTCTACTTACTAATATAATGCAAACGCTCTCTGTCCAACTCTAGGCTAGCCATAAATGAGAAAAACAAGATAATAATAAGAAATCCAATTCTATCTAAACCAAATTGACACTGTGGAAATCACCAGTATCTCCGTTATCAAAACAATAGTGTTAAGGTGGCAATTTTTCATTGAAGTCAATTTCCATGACAGTTTTCAAGTCGAGTTTTTCAACTGGAGAAAGGGTGAAGGTCTCCCAAGCAATTGTCAGAGGATCTGGGACTGGTTATAGCACCCTAAATAGGTTTAGTGCTCAGATCCATAATGCAGTGCACTAGGAAAAATCATATTCTGTCAGCTTAACTTCTCATCTAAATATCATTCTATAATTGTATTCATATTATAACAGCACATTTCAATAAATATTAACTCTAGATTTAAAGCTTAACTCATTTATTATAACTTTTAGTTTTATCTAAAGTGAAACCATGTCTTGTTTCATAATAACTCAGATTCCATTATGGGCTCCGTTATTTGTGATGTAAAACTTTTTTTTTTTAATGAACCTTGGTAAGTGGGCTGGCTTACCACCAAAGAAAAAATCCAGTTGTTCTTTATGTCCATTGTATCTGCCTGTTCGAAAATAAAGATGAATTACTACACTCTTATTTATTTGTTTTATATATAACCTTAACTTCTAATATCCTGCACTCACATTACAAACTAAAATATGTTATCAAGCCATGGTTATAATATCCTGTATGCTTCACTTTCAGAATTCCTACAATAGTGTGAAAATTTCAATTCTTTCTACACTTCCTTGAAACTGATCAAATTCTACTAATGGAGCTAACACTTTCAAGAGTACTGTATTTCTATTGAGATTAGAGAAGGCCATATTTAATAATTGCAAACGAACCTGGCCTGAATGAATAGAATGTATTTTATGGAATCTCTGTAGCAGAGAATTCAGCAAAAGTTTACACATGATATAAACAAATAAATGGCAAAATTTTATAAAGCTACAATTGAAGCATTATAATTTCAAGTTTACAATTCAATGTATATAAGACGCTGTTCCTATTTCCCATGAGAGAAAATATTGCACAAACATGAGGATAATTATTGAGGTTTTTCCAAGCATTAACATATTCTAAATATAAACTTAATTTCAGTGAAGTTAAAGTCACCCCTCTCTCCTTGGAGATATAGGATATCTTTCTGTGAAAGTCCGAACAAATTTTAGTTCTTTATTTGGAAAATCTCCTGGGAATCCACCTAATGTTGTTATATAAGGTTCCAAACCAAAGTGTTGCAATATTTATGAGCAGTATCAACCACAAATAGGTGTCTAAAAACATCTGATGTCAAGGTGAGTCTCAGTGATTTTGAATAAAAGATACATATGAGATAGAAACTCTCAATATGGGACTTTAATAACATGGTTCAATAAGAAAGATTGAATTATCTCACTGCATTTTTAGACTTTAACAATTCTTTTAATTATTGTTGTTAATTTACTAGTATTCTGTAATACCAGCTTAGAAATGTGTAAATACCTATGTTTTTGTATTAGAATGTTATAGAATGCACTCAGAAACTAGGATTTGTTTGCATCAAACACTATCTATTCCCACGCTTTGTTTTTTTATATTCCATATATGAGTGAGATCTTTTAAAAGATTCTTTAAAAAGAGTTGTTAAAGTCTAAAAATACAGTGAGATAATTCAATCTTTCTTATTGAACCGACATGTTATTAAAGTTCCATATTGAGAGTTTCTATCTTATATCAGTATTTGTCTTTATCCTTATGGCTTATTTTGCTTAGCATGACAACATTCAGTTAAATCTGTGATGTAGAAAACATCAAAACTTCATCTGATAGCTGATAATATTCTATTATGTACACAAAGCATAAGTTATTTATTTACTAATTTAGTACTTATTTAAGTACTAAATTTAAGTACTTATTTAAGTACTTATTTAGTACTAAATTATTTAAGTACTTATTTAGTACTAATTTAGTATTGTTTCCAGATCTTGACCATTGTAAATAATATCAGAATAAACATAGTTAGACATATGTATTCTAAAATTGATTTTCTTGTGGTAAAAGAAATGCCTAAGACTGAAAGTCTTGAGTTCTGTATGTTCACTTTTAAATTTTTGTGAACTCTCCATACTGTTGACTATAAAGGCTAGCCACTTCTATACATGACGAATGAGGATTCCTTATCCTCAGCTATCCTGAAAGCAGTCGTTGTTTCTCACTTTTTAAATATGTCATCCTCCTTGCTGTTTTGGTTTGTATTTCACTGATATTCAGCAATGAAAACAAGTTTTATATGCTATAAGTCATCTTCTTCCTAGAATGTGCCTGTCAGATCTCCTCTCCATTTTTAATGTATTTTTTCTTTGTTGATTTTTTAAACTTATGAAGTCAATGATATTTTCAAATATACTTGAAGATGAGAAATAAATAGTGACACTGGAGAAAGAAAACTCTATATGCTATTGTGATTGAAGAGCAAAGAAATATTTCAGACAATCAAATTTTTGTGCAGTAATACAAAAACTCTCCTTCTCTCTTTGGTTAGAGAAATATCCCTTAGGAAGTGTTAAGACTTCTACCAATGAAAATGTACTGGTGCAATAATTGGAATACTGCTGGCTATGTAGCTCAACCTTCTCAAAGTAGCATTAATTACACACACCATTGCCTCTTTGCTTGAATAGATATGATGACCATAACCTTGGAATATTATTAGAGACTTACAACTGCATGAACAAATAGCATTACTAGAATCCAAACCTACTTTACTGTAATTTTTTCTGTTCTTCATATGGGTAGCATAAGGGAATGTAAAATAATGCAAAAGTTAGATACCAGTATCTATTACTGTACTCATCTACTTTCATTTATTTTAAATATTTAAGAATCTGAATATTTTAAAAATAAGTTGTCATTTCTCAATAAATTTTTATTTTCTAATTGCACAGTAATATGTTAAGGTATTTATACAGAACAAGATCTACCAAAAGGAATATTTGAAAGTCATTGATTTATTATGTGATTTTTTGTGTCAATCTCTACTTTAAGTATAAGAGCTAAATATATAAATATATATACACACACACACACATATATATAAATGTCTGTATATATTTTTGTAATGGGTTGCACATAATACTAACACCTGCAGCTAGTAATGGCATGAATCTTTGAGCTATAATTTTAATTAGAAGATTAAAAAAACAAGGTCCTGCTTTTGGGTTAAAGTGATAGTATAGCAGATAGACAAAAAACAAAAGTCCTGTTTTAGAATTTATACTGATAAGAGACCTAAATCTGTTGAAGATATGTGCTTGATGGAAGAACCTTAGTGACAGTGAAAATAGCTCGCATAAATGCCCTGAACTGTGAACATAGGCTGGATTTGAGAAACTTCCAGACTTCCAGACTGAGAAATAGAAGTAATTCAATGGGCAACTTATTTAAATATTTAAAAGTACTCAAATTGTGTCAGGTATTATTTTAAAAAGTGTGACTTTTGCTGAATTAGATGTAAGTATATGTTGGATAAAGAAAAGGATACACACGTTTTACCTACAATTATTCTATAAAACAAAATAATGCTAATACTTAAAAATAATACTATGCAAAGCTCAGTGAAATATTTATGGTTTATTCTATTGAGGGTTAAAAGCATTTTGTAGATAATGTATTTTAAAAGTCATAAGGTATAAGTTTCTTATTTCCTAGAAAATGATTTAATGTTTTTACATTAATATTGTTAATATTGTCTTATATTGCATTATTTGGAATGTTTTTCACAAGTGAGAAGTAGTATGTGTTAAGGTGCTTGCCATGTGACCTGCCTGGGTGGATTTCCAGCATCACATATGGTCCCCTGAGCACTGCCATGAGGCAGCCCTAGGCAAAGAGGCAGGACGCAACCCTAAGTACCACTAGGTATGACCCAAAGCGTCCTCCCGTTGTTCATCGATTTGCTCGAGCGGGCACTAGTAAGGTCTCCATTGTGAGACTTGTTACTGTTTTGGGCATATCGAATATGCCATGGGTAGCTTTCCAGGCTCTGTCATGCAGGCGGGATACTCTTGGTAGCTTGCCGGGCTCTCTGAGAGGGACGGAGGAATCGAACCCAGGTTGGCCGTGTGTAAGGCAAATGCCCTACCCACTGTGCTATCGCTTCAGTCCAAAAGATTCTGATAATACAAAAAATAGGGTGATGGGGATAAGGAAATATCAGTGCTATTTTTGTCATTTTTATAAGCCTAAATTGCCTCAGAAGAAAGCCCTGCAGCATTAAGGAATCACACTTTCGAGTCCTCCTTCTCCCTTTCATTAACTTCCTAATATGGCTTTTTGGCTTGGAGTACTGTGGCACTGAAGCTCCATTAATAAGCCACATGACTCTGTGGAGTTTTGTTAAACAGTCGGCTCGAATTCTCTGCACTTTGAAACTCCCAGACAGTGGAAGGTAAGAGCAAAAAACTGGAGGCTTCTGCTTCCTCCAGATTGTCCCTGAAACCACCTTTGATGGCTGGTTCTCACAATCAAAACCCTCTGTGAACGTACACCAGTATATTCATACTTCCCTGCATCCTTCTTTTCAAACGCAGTCTCATAGAGACTTTCATGTAAATACCAGACACAAGTGTTTCACTACAAAGAATATAACAAATATTTTAAGGCATATCTACATAAGCATAGTTGCACAGATCCAACTTTATGATACTTACTGATAATCCAGGGCTATTAGACCCAAAGCAAAAAAAACCAAAATATGTTTTTTTTAAAAAAGTATGTGTGCTTTTTAAAAGACACATATGAAAAGTGGGAGAGATACACAAATGAGGAGTTAGAGGCTTATGTTTTGCATATGCAGGACCCTATCAACATCACAATTTAGAGCCTTGCAGTTCATGAACACCACTGGTATGCTCTGGTGTTTCTCAGTTCTTCAGGGTTCAAGAAACACCGTATCATCTGGCCCAGTTGACAGAGTATCATTGTGAGTAACTCCTCGGCACCCTGAGCACTGATAAAGAGAAGCCCCTAGCAAAAACTAAACACAACCAAATATCTGTTATAAGGGAATTTAAAATAAACTAGAAAGAATACATAAAGTAACTATTGAAAAATGCAATGAAATAAACAATATAATTCTGTTGAAAAATAACTGAAGTTGATAATCTAAAACAAAAAATTGAGAATAGACTTGTAAAAATACAAGAAAATAATTTTTACTGAAAACCCAGTCTTAGGATTCTAATCAAATGATTTTTATGCAAGATCTAAATCCCAGAATAAAGAAACTGGAATTTTAATTTTTCTCCAGAATCTAAAGAGCCAAAAGATAATGCACGCCCCCCCCAAAAAAAAGACCTAAAATTGTTATTTACTAACCATTTTATTCACCTGTAAATCTGAGAGACTCAATCACTCTATGACAATTGATAATTTAAACTGTCATCAGGTTAAGGAAAGTACTAAAATATTTCAAGTGTAAAGGAAGAACTATTTAAAGATAATAATGCAACATGTACATAACCCTGCTTTTTATGTTGCAACTTATATAACTTTGACCAGTCAAATTTCTTCACTTAGGAAATCTAGTTTTCTGCATTTATATTTGTGGAAAAATTTACTCTATCCTATAAAACATGTGGTCATAAGTAAGTCTTCATACAATCTAAGTGAACCAGTAGACACATTTGACATAGCGTTGAAAAAGAAAGATGATATAAGTAAGGAGCACTGTAGCACTGTCGTCCCAATGTTCATTGATTTGCTTGAGTGGGCACCAATAATGTCTCCATTGCGAGATTTGTTGTTACTGTTTTTGGCATATTGATTATGCCACAGGTAGCTTGCCAGGCTCTGCCGTGAGGGCGGGATACTCTTGGTAGCTTGCTGGTCTCTCCGAGAGGGACAGAGGAATCAAACCCGGGTCGGCTGCGTACAAGGCAAATGCCTTACCTGCTGTGCTATCACTTGAACCCATAAGTAAGGAGAACCAATGTTATTTAAAGAAGACTCATGATAGAGAAATTATTAAAAGGTACACAAACAAGCATTATACTGTGCAAATTATTTGTGTATCTTTTGTCTTTGGCTGAAAATAATGTCATTACTCTCTTTTTATGCAGGATAACTTTACTACTAGAAAAAGTAGCATGGCTTGCAATTGACCATAATGAATGGAGCCAACAGCTCCCATCTGACACCAAGATATTTCATCCTTAATGGGATCCCTGGCCTGGAAGCTGCACATGTTTGGATTTCCCTGCCATTCTTCTTCATGTACAGCATTGCCATCATGGGGAACTGTGGGCTCATCTACCTCATCATCCATGACAAAGCACTGCATCGGCCCATGTATTACTTCCTAGCCTTACTATCCCTTACAGATATTAGTGGATGCACTTCATTTGTTCCAAACATGCTATGCATTTTTTGGTTCCATCTCACAGAAATTACCTTTAATGCCTGCCTTGTGCAGATGTTTTTCATCCATATGCTGACGGGCATGGAGTCTGGAGTGCTTATGCTTATGGCTCTGGATCGCTACGTGGCCATTTGCTATCCTTTACGCTATTCTACAATCCTCACCAATACTGCAATTATCAAAATAGGGCTTGCTACTCTCACTCGAAGTGTGTTACTCATGATTCCATTCATGTTCCTAATCAAACGCCTCCCCTTCTGCAGAGGCAACCTTATCGACCACACCTACTGTGACCATATGGCTGTGGCCAAATTATCTTGTGGTAACATAAAGATGAATGCTATCTATGGTCTCATAATTGCCATCTTAATTGGGGGAATTGATATGGTCTGTATCTCCTTGTCTTACATCATGATTATTCGTGCTGTAGTAAGCCTATCATCTGCAGATGCTCGCCATAAAGCCTTCAGTACCTGTACATCACACATATGTGCTATTGTTATCACCTATGTCCCAGCCTTTTTTAACTTTTTCACCCACCGGTTTGGGGCTCAAACCATACCACATCACACCCACATTATTATAGCCAACCTCTACCTGATGCTACCTCCCACCTTGAATCCAATTGTCTATGGAGTGAAAACCACGCAGATTCGTGAAGGAGTCATTAAACTGTTTTCTAGAGAGAAAGATATTTTGAGTACAAAATAATATAGATACATTACTATGATACAAAAGTATGCATTTAGCTTGAATAAAAAGAAAAACATGAATGAACAAAAAGAAAATTCAATAGCCATAAGGTAGAAGAAACTACGTGTAAATATTCTTCTATGAAATTAAGTAGAGAATCTTTAATCTGAGACCTCATATGTATAGAAATTATTGTATTTACCACATGTTTTAGCTTTTAGATGGCATAAGTGGATAGCAGAATGGAATAGTTAGGTTATCACATATCAAATAAAATTTTAATTATTAAAGCACTTTTGCCTACAAACTGTGAAAGAGTAGACAGAATGAATCAAATTTGGATAGTCAAGAAAAATCACAGATTATGGATGAGTACACATAAACAAACTGTCCTATATGTTATATGGAAGCACATATCACTGCCTCAGAATTTCTGTTCTTACCTTATATTCCTTTTTATTCCACATTTATGTAAAACCTGAACATCTTTGTTTTGTTAAGGATATTATTCTGTCCTCAATTCTAGAATTTGCTGTTTAGTTTTGATTCCAATGAATAGTCTACTAAACAGGAGCCGGAGCGATAGTACGGCAGGTGGGGTGTTTGCCTCATACGCAGCCGACCTGGGTTTGATCCCTGGCATCCCATATGGTCCCCAAGCACTGCCAGGAGTAATTCCTGAGTGCAGAGCCAGAAATAATCCCTGAGCATTGCCAAGTTGACCTAAAAAGCAAAAAAAAGAAAGTAATAATAATATTATATGACATATTTCTAACTTAGTTTGTTCAGAGTTTATTTGAAAAGTTAATAAATACATAAAATCAGATGTTTTCATGTACTTTTATACCTGTTTTATTTTATTTTGAAGAAAATCTCACAAGTAGTGCTCAGGATGTCCAGAGGCTACTACTGGGTCTGAGGAAGCGGTGTTGCTCAGGTCCTGTGGCTCACCCTGGCAGTCCTCAAGGGTCTTTATGATACTGAAGCAACACAGTTCTGTACCACATTTTGTTAATTTACTTTTATTTCTTGACTTTTTATTGTGAAATAAAAACTGGATCCTTAAAGGAACAGAAAATTGCCTCAGGAATGAATGAATTACACTCTCAAATCAAAAGTTATGGAGCAACTAATAGATACACGAAAGCATAAGTTAGATCTAAATGCTATGCTGTCTTGCAGTGACACATTTAGTTTTTCTGTTTTATATATATATATACATATATATATATATATATATATGTTGGGGGGGCCACCTAGCAGTGTTTTAGCTTACTCCAGGTTCTATGCTCAGGGATCACTCCTGGAGTGATTCAGGGGGCCTAAAGGGTGCTAGGAATAGAACCCTGTTGGTTTAATACAAGGCAAGTGTCCTGCCCACTGTACTATCAGTCCAGTCTCCTGACACATTTAGTTTTAAGAAAGCATGTAGGCAGGAATGGCTGGAAAAAGCTGCTCCAGAAAAACAAATTTAATAGAGCAGGGATAGCTACACTCAAATCAAGATCTATACAAAGAGACAGGACCATTACATGATGAAAAACAGGAAATAAAATAAAAAATGAAACAATTATGAATGGCCCAGGCACGCTCCCTTCACCAAGCCACGGCCTTGACCCCTCCCCCCAGGTCTGTGACCGCTGGCATACTTACAGCATGTCAGGGGCGTGGCCTCCACAGAAGTGCGTGTGGCTTCTACATTAGTGGGCGTGGCCTCTGCTGGGTCCTTATGGGGATCCCCATTCCCGCCAATCTGGAGTCATGTTTCAATCTTCATCACCTAAATTCATGAGTTACATCCTATCTATCTCAAATACAATATCCGATAGTCTACTATTCTATTCCAATTGCACCAAAATACTAGTGAACACAAGAAACTATAGAAGCCCAATATAAAAGATCACATCCTCAGAAAGCTCCACTAGAGGCTCTACAGAAGGCACCAAGGAACACCTGAAAGGAAGTACATATTCTAGGAAGGAAAAAAAAAGTTCACCACCATCTATCAAGCTCATCCAGATTCCTTTCTTGCTATAAGAGGGAACAGTGCTAGTGAACTGGAAGATCACACCTCCATATAACCACAACAACATGAAGAAAGAAAGAAAGAAAGAAAGAAAGAAAGAAAGAAAGAA